>OU898282.1:22939000-23188556 GCA_918026665.1 Diabrotica balteata
ACAATTAAATTCATTCGCCTTATTGGTTGAAATGAACCGGAAAGCAGCAATAATATATTAATCTATATATGCAAGGAAATATTGCAGCATAGGTAGGAGAAGAATGTCATGGTTGAGAAACCTCAGGGAGTGGTTTGCTTGCACTTCCCTACAATTGTTCCGAGCGGCAGCCTCCAGGGTCAAAATTGCTATGATGATAGCCAAACTTCGTAGCGGAGATGCACGTGAAGAAGAAGAATCTATATATATATATATATTAAAAAAATCCTTTGGACTTTTAATGACTATTTATTTCATTCAATCTTTGAAAATTGTGGGAGATACCTGCAAATTTACAGAAATTGTAGAATATAATTGCAACTAAATATATTAGTAGAATAGCTCTGCTACTTAATAAAATTATAAGTAGATTCTTTCTTGTGTATATATTATGGGACCAAAGTATGCAAATATACTATATTAATAATGGGGTCGAATACAATACTTTTTTAAATTATTTTGAGTACACAATTTTAAATTGGGGATAATGCATGTAGTGCATTATTGTAAATTTCTCCAACAAGTAAGTCATGCTGAAACAGAGATTCAACTAAATATTTATATATCAGAATTAGTAATTTTTTCCTTAAGTTCAACGTATTTAAGAACATAATATGATTACATTACTAGATTTAAAAAATGTGTTTTGCCTTTTCCTCAAACTTAGTTTCGCTTTCCAGTTTAGCTGTCTCAAGTTCTCTAATTCGTGATTTAAGATTGTTTTCAGTATCTTCTTTTCTATAGAAGTTTTTGTTGAAGTTTCACTTTTTCTTTTTTCATGTTCCTTAATCCTCTTTTTGGTTTATTTAATTTTGGTTCTTTATTATATGAACGTATTTCTGGTAAATCAATATGTTAGGTAGGAGTATTTATTTATACATCTGTCCCTCTTTAGTATTGTTACGAACATGTATTCAGCGTGTCCTGTGTAGCCGCTGCATCTCGAAAGCGAGTTGAAGTTTCCAGAAAAATCAGTCACGTAGGCGATTTAGAGGTGGGAATGTTCTAGAACATAGTAACTTTGGTATATATATGTAACGATATTGTAACGATATTTAATTACAACTAAGTGAACTTATTATTAATGATATTTGTTTGTTGTTTACTTTATTTTGCAAAACTCAATTACAAAAATAATTCAATGTCAATGAATTAACACATTTTTACTGAAAATTTAAATGACTTTACCTCAGTGGCGGCTTTTCTTTATGTGCTGCTGAGCTGCAGAACTACCAAACAACCATAGCAAATCTTAATTATTAAAGAATAATTAATATAGTTTTATTTCAAATCTGCCATATTATCATATTAAACATAAACTGTTAATAATAATTCACCAACAACGATGATTAATATTATTTTTTTTACGTATTTACTCCTCTAGTGAAACCGTATAATTTTTTTACGTATTTGGTGCTCCAGTGAAGCAATCTTTTTACGTATTTGCTGCTCCAGTGAAGCCGCGTCGATATCAACCGAAACACTGGCAGCGGTAAAATGCATTTATTAGGCAAACGGCGATCTTAGCCGATGTGCTTCGGCAATCGGCTGATTAACGACCTCGGAAATGTGTTTGCGAGCTGCAATTCACGACAGTTATTCGTGACCGTTGCATCTGTGCCAGAGAACTACGAACGCAGAGAAGCGACACTCCTTTCATCTTGCGTGGGCAAGCCGCCAACGAGTGAAAATGACAGGAAAGCACCTTATTTTTTAATAGTCAGTGGGCATATTACAAATATAAATTCTTAAATAAAATTTAGCATTTATGTTGACTTTCAATAAATATGAAATATTGCACATGAAATATATTTGTATTTATAAATAATAACTTCATTACTTACAACTATAAGAGTATTAGTATATTCGAAGTGTATTGTAAATAATGAAGTATTTAACTTTTGTCAATATCTCATCTTAATAAATTTACAGTTTTCTCCTGATTAAGTCACAAAATTGTCACTAAATATTGAGATATACAATAAATAAAGTTTTAATATTTTTTATTTGTAATTCCCATTTAAATATTTATTCCCTAAATATGTTGTGTACTCCGATCCATATATTTGATCTTTGTTATTTATATGTAACGAATTAAACATTGACAGACAACTTTTGTATATAGCAAAAAGTAGATGAGCATTTAGTTTTTTTCATAATTTAATGTAAGTTTGTTTGGTGAAAAAGACAGCAAATATTTGAAGTTTATGTTAATGTAAGTTTGTTTATTTGCAATCATGTTTTTTATTTTGAAAGTCTTGTTCTGTTATAATTTTAAGATTTTCCCAATTTTCGATCTAATTATGTCTCCAAATTTTTAGTTTGAGCATTTTAGGAATTTCTTTGTTTCGTTTAAATCAAATATTCTCGTGTATAAAACCCTCTATATATTTTTATTCCTAAAAATACTATATTCGTATTGTTGTCTGCGAGCGCTTTCACACCAGTAGGCCAACATCTGTGTTGATTTTTTGACCTGAGCCTTCGGAGACAATAAATTTAATGTGTGTTCGTAATTCTCTGGTTTTTATTAATAATTAATAAATAATAATAAATGACTGTATAAAATTCTGTGGGGCTTTTGAGCTCGCCTTACGAGGACACGATGAATCTGAAACATCAGATAACCCTGGAATTTTTCGTGGTTTAGTGAATTTTTCTGCTGAACTTGATAAAGCACTTAGTGAACACCTTACAAATGCGACAATTTTCAAAGGTACCTCAAAAACAATACAAAATGATATTTTGGATTGCATGCTAGAAGTATACGCTGAGGAGATTTAAACGAAATCAATGAAGCCCCATTTTTAGCAGTGATAGCTGATGAGACAACGGATGTTTCTATGAAATTTCAAATGGTCATTGTTTTTCGTTATGTAAAAAACGGTGCTCCAGTTGAAAGGTTTTGGACTTTTTGCTTCCAGAAAAACATGATGCTGAAACCTTAGCTAACACAATTTTGAATGTTTTAGACCCAATATTAAAGAATAACAAAAAAGCTCATTGCACAAAGTTATGACGGAGCAGCTGTTATGAGTGATACATGGCGGAGTGCAAACAATAATTAAAGAAAATATGAAACTGCTCATTTTGTGCACTGTTACGCCCATCAATTGAATCTAAAAGGTGCAGTGCCTTTACTAAAATTTATAATTTCTAATAATTTAGAGGACACATTAACAGAAACCAAAAAGTTGATACAAATTCTGGTGACTACGCCAATGACCACAGCAGAAGCTGAACGTAGTTTTTCAACTTTAAAACGGATCAAAACATTTTTAAGAAATTCAATGTGCGAAGACAGATTAACAGCCCTTTCCACACTCTCGATAGAAAAAAAGTTCATCGCTTCAATACCGAACTTTAACGATAAAGTAATCGAAAAGTTTGCGACAAAAAGGACCGGCGTATTAATTTCCAATTTAGAAAAAATGCAATAAATGTAAGTTAATCAGATTTTTTAGCATGTCGTTATTAGTTACTATTAATTAGTATTAAAGCTAATTTTATTTTTTTGTTTTCGTATGTTATTCTATTTCTATTATTTTATATTGACCGTGGTTCATGCAGCACACCCTATAGCAGATGTCACGAGCCGCCACTGCTTTACCTACTTACCATCTTGTTTTCAGCTTTTCAGTTGTATGTTTAATAGTTTAGATTTTAAAGCATCCTCACAATATCCCATACGAAAGTGTACACTAAAAATTCTTTTATTAATTCAGTACCACTTATCCTTCCAAAGACACTAGCTGATCCAATGCTTTTGAATTCCTTCCATCCTCTTTGGACTTTTTTGAATTATTTTTGCTGGTTGCTACACCGAAATATTTCCACCAGTCATCTGAATCAATAAAAAAAATTTGAAATAATTTATGTTCAACATTTTCCTGCATTAATCACAATGTTACCTATACTATATAATAAAACAGAAATAAAATTCAGTAAATAGGTATTTAACACAACCAACCACATTAAATGTAATTTAAATGTATAGGAGTTTTGGGTTCAATTTATATACAACATAAACTAAAACAGTAACGGTATCTAACAACGAAATATATTCTCCAAACCACGTATCCTATTCTGTTCTCAAACAAATCGTAAAATTGACCCCTGATGACGTCACGGTGCCATATTTAATTCTGTCAATGTCAGAGTTACCATGCAACCTGTCTTTTAGTAACCTTGGGTCTGGTCCACTTTTTAATCAGCTGATGCAACGTTGCCTTTTCCTACTTAGCTTGGAATGTTATTGAAACACTAACTTTCATCGAGCAAAAAGATAAGATTATCTTTTTGCTCGATGCCTATCTTTACATAGGTACATCGCCTTTAAAGCCCTACAGCCCCTACAGCCTTTCACGTGTTTTCACATTCTAAACTCTGTTGTCATATGTGATGTTGCCAGGTTAACTTAAAAGCAGTTCAATAAAATATATTTTGACATTTAATTTTGATTGACAATTTTAAGCTTTGTGATTTTGTGTCAAATTATATAATTTTATTGATCACATCATAACAAACAAAAAGCTGGAATATAAACTCGAATTTATTTACGTTTAAATAAAAAACAAACTTTTTAAAAAGAATCAAATTTATAAATTTTTAACATATTTTAGGTAAGAAATTTTAGTCGCAATATTTATTTAACATTTTAATATTTCCTATTTTTTAGTTTAAGAAACTAGGTATGTTTTGGTCAAATCATGTCTTATACAGAATTGGAACATGGATATCAAGGGTTGCGGAAAGCAACTAGACCTGCACATGCACATTTTTTTGTGGGGGCAGTGAGTAATACTTTTTGTTCTTAATTTAATATTAAATATAATTCCATAATTAAAAAGAACAAAAGTACATTTCATATGGAGTCACTTTCTCTTGGTAGATCAGTTCCTTCAGTTGTAATAGAAGATGTTGATTCAATAACCCCTTCACATTGGCAGGTGGTAGTTTCTTGTTTTTTTTTTGCTGTGTGTGTTTGGTTTTGGTTGTTTAATTCATAACTTGTTTGGTTTATGTGAAGTGATGGTAAGCTAACAATTGTATAGATAAAATAGATTAAAACGTTAATTAATAAACAATTTCGTTGTTTGAAATTGCATATTTTAGAAAACTAATTAACTAAGCTAATATACATTTCATTATAGGTATCTTATATGTAAACCCATTGTTCTCTTTACAACCAAAAATTAAAATTCTGAATATTTTGGCAGTTTAATAATAATAGTTTCAAATGTTGCATTAAAATGTGTGATGTGTTTTTATTTTATTAAAGTTCAGGGACAGGGGGATTAATTTGTAGTTTTATTTATAGGTTATGTTTGATTTTGTTTTTGTGGACAATGTTAATGAAAATAACTTGGGTTGTTGCCAGAAATCACCAATTAGGTGCTATTTTTTAAGATGACAGAAATGATTGATGATTTTTTGAAAAGTTTTTCATCTAAAAGTAGTTGGGTATGTTTTAAATATATATATTAGTATTTTATTTTTTTGCTACAGATAAAAAATATATTAAACAGCTCAGCTATATAAAAATTAAGAAATAAATGTGTGCCTGATAAATGGCATGGCAAAAGTTTGCTACATGCAATTTTGAGATACAGACATTTGGTATTTTTAATGAATAATTTAATGCTATTTGCTATTTTGTGCTATTGCTATTTTTTGTGTGTATTTAATGCTATTTTGATTAATATTATGCATTCAGAACCCACACAAAATATAAAATTTAACAGAAACATTGAGAAGCGTATATGAATAAAAATAAACTGTAAATTAATATGTAAGAGGAAATTATGTAGGAGGCTAGTATTACATTAGAACTAAAATTAACATAACTTTGACTAGAAGAATAACAATTCAGGAATTGATACAAATAATCATATATTAAGTTTTGGAAGGATAAAATTTGATGCTATTCAAATAACAATCCCTAAGCAATTCTAGTATGATTTACTTGTAGAAGAGAAAACTATTTGATCATTGTACTTATGTTTATGTAAAATAAAACCAATAATTGTTTGAAAACAAAAGTAAATGTCATAACCTTTTCATTAAAATAATTTATCTCATCATGGGTCAAATTTCTATATATTGACATGTAATATATTGCCTAAAATACTGTGTAAAAAGATTTTTACTCGTTTACAATTCTAAAACCAATGTTCTAAATCTGCTGTAGTCATTGAGGTATTCTCATAATAATTTTTGTCAAACTTATTGTGACAACATATTTTTTACAACTTTCACAAATATTTTGCTCTTTAAAAGAAAATATGGTATATTTATAACTTCATTTATTTTCTTCTTTTAAAATGCACCTTTAGTGTATAACTTCTAATAAATTATATTTTCAAGTGTGGCTTTACACAATGTACAAAAAAAAAATTGGCATTTAAAACATCCGATGGGAAATTTAGGAAATAGTTCTAATATGCCTATTTATTAAACAGGTCTTCTTAAACTTAAAACTTCATTCTCTGATCACATTTCTCTTCAATTTCTTTAAACACTTCTATAAGTTTCTCAAGATGTTGGAAGACAAAGTTAACTGTATGAATTGTATTAGTTTCCTCTAGTAGCAACTTCCTCTCTTATATCTTATTTATAATTTCTTCTAAAATACATCAACCAGCAGCATTAAAAAAAAAGATCAGTATGCCAACAAATTGTCAAAAGATAAGTACTTTAGTAAGGAACTTTTTTCATAATGAGGTTTAGATGGTGGGCATAACAATGTATACAATGTGCATTAGACTTGTTTTCTTTAATATTATTACCAAAGCAACACCTTGGTGGAATGAAAGATGCTCTATAAAACAAAGTAAGGCAGCATTAAACAAATACTGCAGAGAAAATACTAAAGCAAATCTAATCAACTTAGAACAACTGAGAGCCAAATGTATGTAATTAAACAAAGCAAGACTTTTGGAAAAAAAACACATCTCATCTATAAACACTGAAACTCATAGCAAAATTTAAAAACAAATTAAACACATGTAAGGAAAAAAAATTTATTCAAAAATTTCTGCTATACTTACTCCAAACAGCATAGTCACTTATAGTCAACAAATTGTTAACATATTGGGTTACAATTTTCATAAGAAAGCAACAAATAAACTTACTTCAAATTGGCAGCTTTCCATGTCTACTAATCTAAACTCCAATTTATCTGAATACAGAAAATCCGATTAAATTTCTCTCTGTTTACATTACAAGAATTATCAGACACATTGCGCTGTTGCAAAAATTCAGCTGCAGGTCCAGAACATTCCCTTTATCTTTATTAAAAATCTTTCTAGGCCTAGTCTAGCTAAACTGCTTGAAATTTACAATTTAATATGAATCAAAAAAATATTTCCAAATTTGTAGCAAAAATCCATAATTATTCCTGTTAAAAAACAAAGCAAACCTTCAACTGAGCCAAATTCCTACAGATCAATTTCTCTCACATGTACAATGTGCAAACTTATGGAGAAAATGATCAATCAAAAGACTCCTGTGGTACCTAGAAAAATATAAAATAATAAATTTGGCACAATCAGGTTTTTTATCACATCGAAGTACAGCAGACAATCTAGCAGTCCTTCAAACATCAATCATCAACGCCTTCCAGTACAAACAAGACTAGCTGTTTCATTTGATATCAAAAAGCACTTGATACTCTGTATAGGCCTTTTATTATAGCTAACCTCGAGAAGTATGGTATATTTGGAAATATATTATATTAATATATAAATATAAAAATAGATAAATTCTAACAAATAGAACCTTTAACACAAGAGAAAATGGCAAAATCTCTAGAACTTTCACAACAAGCTAATGGCGTTCCCCAAGGGTCGGTATTCAGTTCTACACTCGTTATACTTGTTTTAAACTATTTATGTAAAAAAATTGAGCTTCCAGTCAAGTTTGCACTCTACGCAGATGATTTAATCATTTTCTGTTGTCACTTGTAAACTGCTTCAGAATGCTACTGACCAATTGCTTGAATGGACTTCAGTAAGTGGATTTAACCTTTCTGTTGAGTAGACAAAAATCATTAAGTTTTCTCGCAGGATAGCCAGTAGTAAAGAATATGTGAATCCTAAAATTACCATAAATGGTGCTTGTCTACCAGCAGTAAATAGTATATGGATTTTAGGATTCATATTTGACAGTAAATTTACTTGAAATGCCATTTAAAAGATCTCAAAACTAAGTGCATGACAAATCTTAACATATTAAAAACGTAATTCATCATTGGGGTGCTGACGAAGACTCCTTACTTCAGATTTATAGATGTCTTATTCATTCTAAAATAGACTACTCCAGTTACATTTATATGTCAGCTAGCCCATCAGATTTAAAACTTCTTAATTCTGTACACCACACTGCACTTCGAATCTGTCTTGGAGCCTTCAGGTCGAGCCCCGCAGAGAGTTTATACAGAGAAGCTAACGGACTTCCCCTCTGGCTATGTCGCCGGCAACTCCTTTTAAAATATTCGTCTCGAATATCAGCTAATACTGAAAACCCATCTTATAAATTACTAAGTAATGACCTTTTAAACACTCCTCCTATTAAACTTCAATCTATGCCACAGTATTTCACCACATCTGAATAACATCAATCTTTCAGTCACAACTCCAATATTACTATCACCTAAACCTCCCTGGAATAAATTGAAAGCAGATTTTAATCTCTCGTTAACTAATTATGATAAGCAGCAGACAAGTCCACAATTTCTAAGGCAAACCTTTAAAGAGTTAATTGCTAACAACAGATTTGACCAAATTGTATACACAGATGCTTCTAAGAGTCCTATAGCTGTTGGATGTGATGTAACTTCAAACACAGATTTAATCATATCTCTATTCATCATTACTCTCTATTCTCCAAGATACAAATTTACTATCACCAGAATATAAAAAAGTAGCAATATGTACAGACTCTTTAGCATCTATCTACTCTCTCAAAAGTATTTACAACGGCACATCCTTTGGTTGAAGCTATTCAAAACTCTTTCGATAGTGTAATCTCACTTGGACTATTAATAACCATGATCTCGATTCTGTCTCATGTAGAAATCCCTGGTAACCAACTAGCCGACCTCTTTGTAAAACAAGCCGCATCTTCTAATATGGGAACTGAAAACATTTGCTGACTGAGATTTACAGTCATATTTTTAAAATATCATTCAAATGTCTTGGCAAGATCACTGGAATAAAATCCCTTCCAAGCTTCGTGATATCCATCCTCTGTTATAAAGATTGATATTATTCTGAAGCTATTTTCTTGTGGTATTTTAAAGTAATTACTATTTAAATGGGAATAAGCCACAATTAAAGGTTAACATACGTTTATTGACGTTAATTTCCACTTCGGAAATCGTTCTCAAAATACAAACATTACTAAATTTACTGTGCAATGTAAACAGGTCTAGTAAAGCAAAACTAAAACACCAAACATCTCATGCCGTTGAATGCGCTCTAAAACTTAAATTTGGTTTGGCTGGATATAAGTGAAGGTATACCCGGTGAAGTGTGATTGTGGGGCAAGTGTGACTATACCATGGACATATAAATATAGGTACCTACTATATAAAATTTTCTACAATTTAGGGATGCCGGCGGCATCTTGTTAGTATAAACTTAAGTTCGTGAAACAGCGATCTATGCAAATACGCAGATTTTAGAAAACAAGTGATTTGATATGTGACTGTTAGCATATGTTAGTACGAATTAACTTGTTGATGTTAGTGTGCAGACTTTGTTTACAAATTTTGTGTGAAGCCAGTATGGTGGTAAGTAAATATTTTATGGTATGCAGGATTTTTTAACAACTATATTAGGTTGTATGTATTAAAAAAATTGCTAATTTAAATTTTTAACTGAATTATGACTTAGGTCACACTTACAACGTTGATATTGCCTACTGGGGTAAATGTGACTACATGTACTGGGGCAACTGTGAACTTGCAAAACTATCTTTTAATTTTTAATTCTAGATTGAACATGGTGAGAAACTATAAACAGAAGTTGGATCGAGCAACCAAATATACCCAAGATGATTTAAATCAAGCAGATACCGGTATACAGATCACGATATACCGGGCACATAAATTGTATAATATTCCTAAAACAACATTACAACATTATTCTACCATGTGACTGGTGCTCGAGGAGTTAAAAGCAAATCGCAAAGGAGGGCTCCAGCGATTCAACTCCAAGATGTTACTAGATTGGCCAAAGGGCTAAAAATTATGGAGCAGTGGGGATTTGGAATATCCAGATTGAAAAATGATATAAAAACTCCATTTAAAGATAACACCCCTGGGGAAGAGTGGTTCGGGAGTTTCAAAAGACGTCACCAACTTAGCATAAAAAACCCCAAGCTGTGGAGTACTCAAGAAAAAAAAATGACAGATCCTTTCATCATCCAAAAATATTTTTATATTCTCAAAAAACTTTAGTTCAGCTAAAATTAGGGGACAAGCCGCAACTCGTGTGGAATATGGACGAAACATCCATTTCTCACGACCCCAAAAACACCAAAGTCGTGGGAGCTAAAGGTAAACCAAGTTCCAGAACTACTTCCAGTCCAGGAAGAGAAAAGACCACGGTTCTTTCAGTAGTGTCTGCATCAGGGACGAAGGCACCACCACTAATCGTATCCAAGGGAAAAATATTCGTGATGCTACCAGATAACAAGAACTCATTTTTGGGAACTGCTTATCTCCATCCAGTCCCAACGGATGGATGGAGAGTGACGTATTTTTTAATTATTTTAAAAAACGTTTATTCCCGTATTAGGAGAAAATAGACCGGTACTGTTGATATATGGCGGTCATAGTACCTATATTAGTTTTGAACTAGTTGAATTAGCACGACAGAATGAAATCACAATCATAAAACTTCCTCCTCATACCAGCCACTTTCTGCAGCCTTTGGATTTAGCCGTATTTAAGTCTCTAAAAGACGGTTGGGACCAACAACTCGTAACCTGGTAGAAACATAATTCTGACCTTAAAATTAAAAAAAAAAAAAGTTTTCTCTGACGATAGGCACTACATGGAAAAACGTTAGCGTAGAAATTATAAAAAACGGGTTTAGAAAAGCTGGTATATATCCATTTAACCGTCATGTCATACCAGAGGAAAAATACCACCCTGAAAGCCTAAAAAGATGGAAAGAACAAAAGAGTTTAGAAGACCAAACAATAGTTGTGGCTGAAATTGCAAATACTAATATGGATGCTATTACCGCCGGCAATGTTGATCAGTCGGTAAATAAAGATCAGAAGGTTAGCTATAACTACAGCAAAATGCTCTCTATCTTGAGCTTTCGTAGTATCGAATGTGTGTCCCATGTCTGTCCAGTCTCGTACATTCTTCAACCAGGAGCATTTTCTTCTTCCTTCCACTTTCCCTTCCATTATAAGTCGTAGGAAGTTGTATTTTTCTCCTCTGTAAATATGTCCTAGATAACTGGTTTTTCTGTTTTTTACAATATTTAGGAGTTTTCTCTTTGTACCCATTCTTAGCACCTCGTTGTTGGTCACGTGCTCTGTCCAAGAGATCTTCAGCATCCTTCAAAAAACCCACATCTCAAAGGCTTCTATACGCCTCATACTTGTAATTCCGAGAGTCCATGTTTCCACTCCGTCTAGCAATATGGAATAAATAAACGTTTTTTACAAATTGGTATCGGATATCCAACAATAACGTAGAGTTTTTTCATTCGTTGAAATGCGGACCTAACATAGTCTATACGAGTACGTATTTCGACCTCGTGGGCAAGGTCGTTTGTTATCCAGCAACCAAGATACTGGAATCTTTGTACTGGTTATATATGTTTGTTATAGATACCAATATTAATGTCGACATTTGGTGCATGTGTACGACGTTTAGAAAACCATACAACCAGTATCTCTCATGCAACTCCAAGTAGTAGTTCTTCAAAAATAAGTTTTGAGAATTAAACACGGTTAGACAGACAAATAAGGCTTCGGGCTCAAAAAGAAAAAAAGTAGCTGCAGGGGCAGAAGTCGTTACTTCCGAAGAAGTTCTGAATAAACTTACAGAAGAAAATAGATTGAAGAACATAAAAGAAATAGAAAAACAAACAAAATAAGAACGCAGATTGAAAAAAGAAGCAAAAATTCAAAAACCAAAAAACGAGGATTAAGAAACGAGAAGAAACTTTTAGTAGCTCAGAATCGAAAGAAGATTTGGTAGAATATGTTGACCCTGAAGATGCTTTAAATCCTGAAATATTTGAAGAAAACGAGCGAATAATTGAGAAAGAGGTGCCAACAGTTGGAGAGTTAGGAAAGACCCAAATGGCGCTGGGTATTTGGGTTGTTGTAGAGTACACATCTAAAAAACATATTAAACATTTTATTGGAAGAATTAATAACAAGATTGAAAATGAATGGAAAATTTACTTTTTAAGATATAAAATGAGTAGTAACACCTTTTTTGGCCTGATATAGAAGACACGGATATGATAGTTAAAGACGGTATCGTAAAAACTTTACCAGAACCCGTTAAAAGCAGAAGTGATTATTCACAGCCACCTTTACTTCCAAGCCATATAGTAAAAAAGGCAACACCGCATTCTATGACGTCGGTAGTCCGATAATCAGCTGTAAGGTCTACCAGAAAATTTGAACCAACTAATTTGAATTTTAGGAAACTGATATTTTGAAAACTTCAATTCATTACAGAAATATTTTTAGGGAAATAAAATTAATAAAACCCTATATATACCTAATAAATATATATAAAATTTTATTATTATTAAGGTTATATTATCAATAAAATAATCATTAGAGTAAAATTTATTGCACTTAAAATACAGTGTCAAACAGTTAATCTTACAATCAAATGCAGTCAAGAATCTCTAGAAATTTTAAATATTAAGTACTTAAGCATATAAATAACACAATACATTAACACGACATTTAAAAAGATTATTAAAAATACAAAAGATATAAAATTTGTTAAGTAAAAACTTAGTGTAACTATTATGATTAAAAACAAAATTCATCCTAAGAAATCAGACACAATATAAATATGGTTCTAAATTAATCTAATTGAAAATTAAATATTTTACTATTTACTTATAACTTTTGTTGAATTTTCATACTTAGTTATGCAAAAGTAGCAATTTTATATATGAATAGGTTTTTTTGTCACATAAACCAAGTTAAAAGAGGTATGCATGAAAAATGTGTTGAATGTAACATACCATTTATAACTTGTATATCGATTTAAAATAGCCTATATTCTCAAAAGATTTTTGAATGTAATACTCAAATTTGTTATCACTTATCTAAAAAGCAGATCTATATGGAGAAAGTAAGTTTTCTAATTGTGACCATCTTGTTAATTTACTATATTGTAAAATCCATTTCAAATCATTACTACTTAATCCATTCTTACCTACATTGACGATTACACTAAAATTACTGCTAACTATTACACTACTTATTACACAAATATTATCACACTCGTGTCCCAACTGATTAATGTTTAATACATAGAAATATACACAGTCACTTGTAATTTTACTTGTCCAGTTTTTCAATGGGATATTATTGTCTAAGTCTCTTAAAAATGATTCAAATGAATCTATTAAATCATTGTCTAAGAATTCTGTTATCTCTTGTTCCCTCTTCTTATGCAAAAAGTTTCTTCTGTCTTCGGGATTCCTTCTTTCTTTAGTACGATGAACAGTTACATATGATGGTACTTCAGAAAATATATTAGGAACTGATTGTCTTTTAATTTGGGAAATATTAACTTTCAATGTGTACATTTCCATCTTTATCTTCTCATTGTTCAGTCCGCTGAATATCATCTTCATGAAAATGTTTGGCACATACTACGGAAGATTTGGTAATTGTATAGCCTTCTCTATGAATAGAGCATAACCCAGTATACCTTCTTTGGGGATCTTTGGTAAACGAAAACGTACTTTCTGCCTGTTTCGTTTTTAAAGTACTGGCATAATTGGTTTTGCTACCAGATACACAACAATGCCAGGGCATCTGTAACAAAAAACAAAAGTATTATTATTGTTGTTTTTAGTTTACATATTTTGTAACAAGAAGCAAAAGGATTATTTTCAATTTGTTTTGTAGGTATATATACTTGCCTTTTAAATTGTCGTTAAGAATTTTCTAAAAGTTCTAAAGTTAATGAAATTTCACTTATATTAATATTTTCTAATTGATTTAAACACAATTTACAAATAAAACATTCGAATAAAGTTAAAAAAAACACTAAATTCAACAAACTTTACAAGCCTTCCTATATGAAATGTTAAACAAAACAAACCACGGTCGGACACGTCGACTACCACGCGTTGTTGCCAAATTTCTACTTCATGGCTTGGAAGTAAAGGTGGCTGTGGATTATTTTATTTTTGACGTAAATTTTGTCGGTTGAACCATTAAATCTTAAAAAGTTACTTGCTTAAAAATAAATAAATTAAAATTTTTCAAACACTAAAAAATTCGTTTTTTCTTGCACTTTTAAATTATTTACACTTAACCCAAAAACAACACACGCTGTTAAATTTAACATAATTTCCACATCTGATGTTACGAACGTGCTCAAATTTAAGTATATGTAGTAAAGCTCGTAAGCATTCTAGGAAAAAAATATCATGACTTGAAACATCTAAATCATGCAAAATATGTCATAAAAATCATCTAACTGAAAACTAGTTCACACTTCGACGGGTTCACCTTAACGAAAGATATGAAGAATGAGGTGGAAACAGAAGTTTTGATCGCTGGATACCATATACACTTTGTAGTTCTGTAGTTCCAATGTAAAAAAAGACGAATAATAGAATAATAAATGAAGATGAATGTGAAAGGCCTATGTTCATAATATGAATGATCTATAGATGTATAATACCTAAATGTTATTTAATACCTGTATTTGATAGTGGTAGATACACATTTCATTACTTGCTATCGATGATAAATACCTATCAATCTACCATAAAACATTTTTGTCAATTATATTACCTCGTTATCACCTTGTTATTAAATTATCTAAATTTTAATACGCGTATAATAATATATATGAATATGTAATCTTGCAAGTAAAAACTACAAAATCATGAGAGGATCCATAACTACGCTATTTATATCATTAACACAATATAACACTTCTTTAGCGTTTACCTTTTATACTATAGAACTCTTCAAAATGCACTCGCTTGTGCCGTTTCTGATAATTTTGATATAAAGTGTTTATAGGAAACCTTGAATTAATTTCATGTGATAAATGAACGTCAAATATTGAATTAGATTGTTAGGAAACGAAAACGCTAATCATTTGACTGATAGTAGAGCAGTACAATATTTCAAACAACGAATCTATCGGCATTTACTGTAACGCAATGGAATGGGCATGGCTGAAGGATTGGTGGAGACTGAAACGCTGGAAACGCTACAGAAGGGGTAGTGGAGCAGAGTCAGTGTGTTTTTGTGATGAATGTTTACAAGATGAAGTATGTATGGACTTATTTTATCTGTTTCTTATTAAAATTATCTCTGTACAGTTGGGTTTAGATCAGTGGGTATTAGATTAGGATTTTAAGTGCTTAAGACTTGCGTGTTACTACGGATACTCTCAACAAATGTTTTATCATTGTGTGATAGTCATATTTTTATTTAATACTGATGTATACCATTAATTTTTTAATTTTAAGATTTATTTATCCTTATTCGTGACACTTTCCCAATTAGGACAAAGATGGATATAAAAAATGAAAACTATAAAAACGTATACGATTTGTTCTAAATATGACATTAAAAATGAAACACAAAAACAATAGTATCAATGTTTCTAATGTTTACAAAAGAATTATTTAGTTAATAATAAATAGTAAACATTCCAGTGTGAATAAAGAGTATATTTGTAGACTATTTTTAACAATGTATAACGATTATTTTTGTATATCTCATAATGATAAAAGCATGAGTTAAAAAATATAAAACTGCTACAATTATTTTTCTATATACATAAAACTTTTGATTGTCATTGGACAAACGTTTCCATTTTTCACCAACTTGACATTAAAAAAGGGTGTCCGCCACATGTCTGCAACGACTTCTAGTTTTTTGGTCACGTGGTTCGCAGAGGTGACAATAATTTAGAGCAGTGGTTCCCAAAGTGTGGGTCGCGATAAAGAGCTGAGAGGGAAGATGTTTATTTCATAGCTTAAATAAAAAATTGTCAAATAAAAATATAACGCCCTAATTATATATACAGCGCTACAGGCCTTGGAGGTCCCGTCATTTAGGAAGGCATCTAATTTGCATATTATGAGGCATGTCGAAATTGTATAAGAACCGCCTTTGAAGTTGTTGATTGGTTACTGAAATTTTAACTAAAGGACAGTGGCGCGCACTATTTAGTAGATACAGCTAAAACATATACCTATTGAATAAAGGCAATTTAGTAGTTTTCAATTATTTTGAACATATAGCAACATTTGAAAAATGATCAGTAAGATATTTGATGGGACAAAACAATAATACCTTCGTAATACGTTTTACATGAACAAACAAACTATTTTTATTGTACAAAAGAATTATTAAGTTCTGAATGTTGATAAGTTTAACAAAATGGATTTTTAAAATACCAATTAATTGTCAAGCGTATTTTCCAAAATATCTAATACCAATACAATGCCAAAATATTAAAGAGTGAGGATAATTAATATGCTAATGAACGGTCCCAATTACATGTACCTAGAACTTCTACCTGATTTATTTCTTTTCTTGGAAGCCTTTTAGTGATATAATAGAGAAAGGCCTAATTTCATGGACCTACCCGAGTTAAGACGTTTCTGGGAAATATATATTAGCGATATAATAAAGACTACCGTCAATATTGCTGTCATTTTAAAATATATGCACATCTATATTTGTAAATGAAAACTTGAAAGATATCAAAATTAACTCTATATACATACCCTTTAAAAATTCATATACCTAATGTGAATGTTTCAAAGAAGAACAACAAAATCTAATTTAATTTTCTTCTTCTGAAGAACACTCGATGTCACTATCGTCACTTCCTAAGTCTATTATAATGGGATTAGTATCTTCTTGATGGTCTATTTGGACGTCGGATGTTAAATAACTGTCTTCTATTTTAATTGCATGATGACATCGTTTTCTCCACTCATCTGGGGTTATTTCGGAAATTCGTTTTTCCAACAGGTGTCTCATATCTTCAAATTTGAAAGTTATGTTATTTTGTGCGATATATTAGGATATAGCCCATATTAGCTCTATCGGATTTAAATCCGGATGGTATGGAGGTAACCATAAATGAGTGTGACCATCTTCACGCAAAAGTTCATAGAATTCATACCTTTTGAAACGATTTTTATGGTACTTAATCAACGCATACAATTCAACTTTGAGGATTAACTGTTATATTGTTTTTAATCAGCCAATCAATCATATCATTTTTTTTTGGAATCACTATTAGGCGCAGGATTCACTTGTACCGAATGGTATGAGGCATTATCGCAAACAACTAGTGAGTTAGGGGGTAAATTTGGAATTAGTTTTTCCTTTAGCCATTTGCGGTAATTTGTGGCATTCATTTCTAAGTGGTAGTCACCGGATTTACTACCAGACTTAAATATTAAAAGCGCATTTGGAATAAATCCCATTTCACCACTAGCATGCACTATTATTAAACGTTGACCCTTCGCAATATTTATCAGTAACCCTTTACTAGAATTATCATTCAAGTTTTCGACAAAGTATGTCCACGATGTACATATCTGTTTTCGTTTCTGTAATGTTTGATAAGTCTTAAGTGTTTTATTCTCCAAGCCCTTATTTACGTCTTTTCAACCAACAATTTTCTGTTGTCCTGTACTCTCCTCCAACGGAAATTCATATTTCGAAGAATTCTTCGTAGCGAGGCTTCTGATACTTTAATGTCGCAAGTCTCTCTCAATTTTGTTCTTCAATGTATTAACAGTAACACGACAATTCTCTGTTCTATGAAAATCGTGTATTATACGCCGAATATCTGTAATTTGATATTCTGGTAAATCTGTCACAGGTGACTTTCGTAAAGGTTTCTTTGAAGAAAATTCAACTTTGTTTTTATTATCTAGAGACCGTTTGCTCTCTTGTAGTATTCTGGATACGGTCCGTACAGAAATGCCTATAACTACGTAAATATAATTAGCGTATAAATAAAATGAAAGACGCAGTAAGAGAAGATGTGGAGAAAATGGTAGTGAGACGATGGGAAATAGTGGCACAAGACCGACAAAGATGGAAGGCAATAGTAAACGCGGCAAATACTTACGAAGATTTGTAACGCCATTGATAATGATGATGATGACTTAAATAATAATTCAAAATGATTGGTATGGTGCAGGAATAATTCTTCAAATTTTAAACAGACAACATAAAGAAACAAAAAAGTAGGTACATTGAAAAGTAACTCAAAGCGATAGTGGAAAATTAAAAAAATAATAAGAGCTTTCTACTAAAACAAGAGCCTATGAACTCTTTCTCCACATATGAAAAAATGATGACTATATATTGCTAAATGAACTATCTCGGAGAATAATGACAATTTGGCAAAATTATTTTAGAGTAAATGTGGTTAGTATTTTACAAAAAATTATGGTGAATAAAAATGAAGTAGTAATGGAAACATACCATGGAATTGTAGATGATCACATAGTAATAGAACTACCTACAGACAGACCAAGAAGTAGTAAACAAAATAACGAAGTAAACGTAATAATAGCTAAAAAATAACGACTGTAATGAAAGTGCAGAGAATACGATATTTAGGACACATCGAAGAAATGAAAAAAGAAATAAGTATGTCAAAAATGGTATTCTCGACTCACCCAATACAAAAGAAAAGCGAAGGTAGGCAAAATGGGGTACAAGAGCAGAGTATAAAAGATTGACAAATAAGTAACATTGAGAACTAAAAGTAAAAAGTGTTTACAAACATTGGAAAAGTGGAACATTAAATTTTTTTATTGGGTTTAATGCGTCGACAACTAATGGTCATTGGCATGGTACAGTGAATTTTTACAGTCAGGTACCTAGTGTAGTGTGTGTGTGTGTGTGTGTGTGTGTGTGTGTGTGTGTGTGGTGTGTGTGTGTGTGTGTGTGTGTGTGTGTGTGTGTGTGTGTGTGTGTGTGTGTGTGTGTGTCTGTAGAGTAGTTGTCTTGATACTTAGCAAAGTCGACGTCATTGTCTTTAAGAGACGCTAATTGTATCCGAACGTCTGCGGTCCCTCCGGTGAGTACCGATCGCACAAGAGTAGAAATTATTTTCATTCATTAATTTTTAATAAACGAAAATTTCTCCACCCAGGTGAGATTCGAACTCACGACCTTTAGGTTCAAAGGTAGGCGCTCTTACCACTGAGCCACAGAGGGGGTTAACATTAAATTTGAGTATCAAAAATTATTACTAAATGCATTAAAACTCCTTACCTGTTGCTTTAGCAGTCTTATTTTTTACCATTAGCAGAGTGTCGATTTCACTTTTCATATTTTTAAAATAATTATACACATTAAATATTATTTGACGACCCTGCTCTTTAATAACGCTACGTTTTTTCCGTTCATTTTCAGCAAGATTGTTTGAAAATAAAATTATCTAAAAATTAACACACACAACTTGTTCTCAACTGCACTGCTGAGCTACTGAGTATTGAAATGATTTATTGCTAAGGCATGGCTTAGGTAGAAATTTCAAATTTTGACCTCTGTCCAGTGCGATAATATGCAAATTAGATGCTTTCCTAAATGAAGGAACCTTTAGCTCCCTGGCTTTTAAAAACTTGTTATTTCGCTCCATTTTTTTCGGCCCCTTGCTTTCTCTCTCCAATTTCTCACGCCTATTTCTGACAAGTCTTGCTTTACTGCTTCCAACCACTTCTTCTTTGGACGTCCTCTTCTTTTTTTCCCATTTCTCCCTCCTTCAGTATTGTTTTAACATTTGATTCTCTGGCAATCGTATACTGTGACCAAACTATCTAGCTCTTTGGGCTCGTATTTTTGACGTCATTGCTGGTTTTCCATACATCTTCATTATTTCTTTATTTGTTCGTCTTCTCCAAATATTTTCTGCCGACTTTATTCCTCTGAAGATTTTTCTGAACGCCGTTCTTTCTCAGATCTCTATTTTCTTTCCTTCCTGCTGGTTCATAATCCACGTTTCACTGGCATACATCGCTGTGTATCTGATTACTGTCTCGTAGACTCGCAGTTTAGCGGGTTAACGACTCCGTTAAGACACCATTCTTCTATTATATTTAGGACAGTTTGTATTTAGATGGGAATTGTATCATCAGGCTTGTCTCAATTATCGTTAACTAATTATTTTAATTAATAAACTGTTAATGAATGGGAAGCTAAGAAAATAAAAATATTCGCAGTATAATTGTTTACATTATCTCACTACGAATACGATAAAATCATCGTTCAAATATACAATCAAATCTAATAAAAAACTATTGACAATGTCAAGATTATTGCTGTTTAAAATTTCGTCACCAGCTGTTCTTATCAGTGTCTTAGCGTATTTTACATGTGAATGGTGTTTTGCGTTTAAGTTGTGTTCTTGAATCATCATGAATAATACGTTTCTCTACCCCCCTTTGCTGCTGGTAATATTTTTGTATACACATACTATATGGCTATATTAAAAGTTTTGTTTTAGATGCATTTGATTGTAATGTTTTTAATAGGACTATTTATTTCAATTTAAAATAAAAACATTAATAACTTTGAATTAAATTTTACACTCATTTATATTTATGTACGAAGTAATTTATTATTTCGGGTTTTAATATATATATATATATTATATATATATATATATATATATATATATATATATATATATATATATATTCTTAGAAGGGGCTTTAGTGACTAATATATACGGATATCTTGGGTTTAGTATTTAGTAGTCAACACTGGCCTTCAAGTAAAACTCTTTTAGGTTTGTTAAGCTTTCGAGTTATTGTACTCTTTTTCAAAACGTACTAAAAATTAACATAAAAAACTACATTAAAAAAATGAAGTTGTTATATATTCAATAGGCTTACCCTTGTGACAATTGGGTTTTTTAAAATTAACAAAATTAATTAACATAATGACATTATTAAATTTGATTTTCTTTTTCGTTCTGTCAAAACTTATTACTAAGATTTACATGTCTCTTCTAGTTTTTATATTTATTTTAGGTTAGTTTGACAGAGGAATTGTCTATGTTTATGCAAACCTTCATTGCAAATTTTGATATAAATATAGAAATGTAGCAATGTTTCGTTTGCAGTTATTAAAAAAGCAACAGAGTTTATGTTACTAAGTAATTAGGAAAAAAATCCTTTTTTACACCGTGATTCAAACAACGTTCTAAAAACAGAATGGTATAGAAAACCAATATGTAGCAACAGGTTTAGTAATTACTTTTCAGCACATTCATCTAAGATGAAGACCAACCTAGTATTAAGTATGAATAGTAGGGTTATAAGTTTATCACATCCTAAATATAAAACAGCCGGTCT
This sequence comes from Diabrotica balteata, assembly GCA_918026665.1. Taxonomy (NCBI): domain Eukaryota; kingdom Metazoa; phylum Arthropoda; class Insecta; order Coleoptera; family Chrysomelidae; genus Diabrotica; species Diabrotica balteata. The sequence continues at coordinate 22,960,636 of OU898282.1, forward strand.
TAAAAAACTAAAAACGATCATGTTAGAAACTTCCTTCTCAGCGAAACTTCTAAATAGACTTATTTTTGGTGTCTCTCAAGTCATCAGGACAAATCAAACAGAAGTTTCAACAAACAAACAAAATACATTGTACCACTCTTTACCATATATTCCAGGTTTAACAAATAGTTTAACAAAATGTAGTGTACTCTCTACACTGTAATAATTGTTATAGAGTATATATTGGAGAAATGTCCAGAAATTTGTCAGGAAGATTAACATCTCACCAAAGAATATAGACTCTATATTCTTTGATCTCACGAAAGTGACATTAATCTAAATAAAGTACAAGCCTGTGCATTAAGTGAACATTGTATTACAATGGGCCATACGCCTAACTATGATCAAACAGAAATATTGAGAAGGGAAAGAAATTACAACAATAAGTTGTACTGTTAAAAGTTACGCATATTAAAGGGATTATTCCAAGTTCAAATGAGATAAGATTTATTTTTATTTGTGTTTTTTTTTTCTTAATTACTTAGTAATATAAACTCTGTTGCTTGTTTAATAACTGCAAACGAAACATTTCTACATTTATATCAAAATTTGCAATGAAGGTTTGCATAAACATAGACACTTCCTCTGTCAAACTAACCTAAAATAAATATAAAAAATAGAAGAGACATGTAAACCTTAGTAATAAGTTTTGACAGAACGAAAAAGAAAATCAAATTTAATAATGTCATTATGTTAATTAATTTTGCTAATTTTAAAACACAATCCTCACAAGGGTAAGCCTATTGAAGATATAACAACTTCATTTTTTTAATGTAGTTTTTTATGTTAATTTTTAGTACGTTTTGAAAAAGAGTATAATAAACTCGAAAGCTTAACAAACCTAAAAGAGTTTTACTTGAAAGGCCAGTGTTGACTACTAAACCCAAGATCGTATAATTTATATATATATATATTATAATATATATATATATATATATATATATATATTAATTATATATATATATATATATATATTTTATATTATATATATATATATTATATATATAATTACAGATATAATAGAAGAATATTATTACAGTATAATTTGGTATCAATCAACAGATATTTTCATTTTGCTATATGGGTACTCCCAGTGTTAATCGACCTTTAAAAATTAGTTATGCTGTAATTGATATTTGAAGTGTACTTCTTTTGGTGTCTAAAAAAATGTGTTTTTTTACGTTCTTCATCCTTATAGTCATCCTCAAGCCGTCTATTATACCTGTCGTACTGCACTCAATTGAGAATATTTTAATAAACGGAACCAACGTCGAACAAGTGGACAAATATGCATATCTGGGAACAATGATTAACTCCACAAATGATTACGTTCAGGAAATCAAAATCAGAATAGAAAGGAGTTAGAGCAAATTTCAACAAAATGGGAAGAGTGCTATGTACCAGGGATTTAAAACTGGAACTAAGAGTTAGGTTTTCGAGGTGCTATGTTTTTTCGACTTTATTTTATGGAATGGAATCTTGGACCTTGGAATGCAACATCAATGAAAAAACTGGAATCATTCGACTGTGGGTGTAAGAAGAATTCTGAAACTATCGTGGACAGAGCACGTCATAAACAAAGAGGTTCTGAGAGGGATAAATAAAGAATTGGAAATTTTAAATACAATTAAAACAAGAAAATTAGAATATCTCGGACATACTACACATGGAGAGAAATACACCTTGCTCCAATTGATTATGCAGGGAAAGATCCAAGGAAAGAGAAGCATAGGGAGGCGTAGAATGTCATGACTGCGCAACCTGAGAGAGTGGTACGGATGTACATCAAATGAACTTTTCAGAGCAGCCGTCTCAAAAGTCCGAATAGCTATGATGATTGCCGACCTCCGCCGCGGAGATGGCACTTGAAGAAGAAGACTGCATCCAATTGGGATCATTATATATATATATATATAGATATATATATATATATATATATATATATATATATATTTCCATTATTATACAAATCCTCGAGACTTCGAACGACCCATATTATTCTATTCGCTGCAGGTCGAAATAGATTAGTTATCAGCCAGGATATGCATCTGCGTCCAAAGCCTCTCTTGCTCTCAATCCGTAGAATCAACTGTAGAATTCCGTATGTATTAATACGCATGATGTAGCTGAAGTAAGCCAATTTTCTATTCTTTACGGCGTTTAATAATTTCTTTGTCTTCACTTTGACTTCACTCGAAAAATCAAATAATTAGCAAGAGCTTTACCGACTAGCTATTAGCAAGAGTTGTCGACTATCTTAGTGATAGGACAAGCCAGCAATTATCCTTATCACCTTCAATGGAGAAGATTCGTAACTGCACAATACTAGAAGTCTCAGCAGACTACTGAGATCATAAAAAAGCATCAAGCAGAGAAAGCTGGAATATTTCGGACATGTAATGAGAGGTCCCAAATATAGATTGCTACAAAACATATGCAAGGAAAAATAGCAGGCAAACGCAGTCAGGAGAAGAAGAACCTCATGGTTGAAGAACTTGCGAGACTGGTATGGTGTAGATACAAGATGCATTTAGGGTGGCAGTGAATAAATTAAAATAGCTATGATGGTACCAACGTTCTGAAAGGACATGGTACATGAAGAAGAAGACCCTTCAATGAATGCATAAGATATTTTTGGCTCCAGCACTTAGACCCCATGCCAAAATTGATTAGCTGATGTTTAAATGATACAGTGTAAAAAGGGCTGTTTTAGATTTAATTGAAATACACATTCAGAAAGTCTTTTTATGAGAAAATTTTCAGGTTCTAATTTAGCAACAATAAACCCCTAAAACTTTTCTTTGTTTGTCTGCATTGCCGAAAGGAAGCTGCCTTTTTAAAAAAATCAACGTTTTAGTTTTATTGAAGCTTATTGAGGCCGGGAGGAACTGCATCGATTTCCAGAATGCGATACTACAATGTGCAAAGGAACTAAGAAAAACTCAATGCGCTGGCGTATCAGGAAGTGACGTCCAGACTGGTGTAGGACTTCATCAGAGAACTGAATGTACTGAGAGACCGGTGCAAAATTGAGTTTGTCTGGGTACCAGAGCATCGAAGATAACGAAAAAGCAGATCAGCATGCTAAATGAGGATCGAACGAATCAACGAACTGGACCCTGGGAGCACCAGACCTAACACATTCAGAGTTCCAATATCCAGGTCATTTTTTAGACAAATGCAAATTTTAGCATAAGTACAATAGTACAATTTATGTCTTTACAAAGTATAATGGTCTTTATAAGTTTTGATTGGACTCTGTGTAAAACTATCTTCTCAGAGATATCCTATGGCACATAAAGATAGAAGTTGTATACACAGAGTGTAATAAGAGATTAGGGTTATGCTCAAAAGAATTTCTTAGGTCGAGGTGCAGAGACTAAATCGCCTATACTTAATTGAACTTACGTCTTTCGGCACCGCAAAATAATACACCAACTATTTGTTTGTATTAACATCTTCTTCCTATGCCGTCCCCATTAACGGAGGTTGGCGACCACATTTCTAAAAGTTTCTCTGTTTTTTGCAACGTGGAATAATTTATCTACAGTCATGTTTGTCCAGTCTCGAATATTTCTCAGCCATGACTTCCTCTTTCTACCTATTCCCTTTTTGCCATCTTCTCTACCCTGCATGATGACCTGCAGAAGACTATATTTATCATTCCTCAGTATGTATCCAAGGTATGCAGTCTTGCATACTTTTATTGTTCTCAACAATTTTTTGTCTCGACCCATGTTTCTCAGCACTTCTTTATGGCAGTCCATGGAATTCTCAACATTCTCCGGTATATCCAAAGTTCAAAGGCTTCAATCTTCTTAACTATTTGCGCTTTTAACGTCCATGTTTCTACCCCGTACTATAGTTGGGACCAGACGTAACATTCAACAAACCTCAGTCTCAGCGCAGTATTCAGATTTTTGTGACAGAACAATTGCTTGAATTTTAAGAACGCTGCCCTTGCCATTTCTATTCGTACCCTAATCTCTTGGTCTGGATCTAATTATGTGTTGATATAAGCTCCCAGACATTTATATTTTGTCACTTTCTCTATTTGCTGTCCACCAAGGGTTAGTTGTTCATTATTTATTTGACTCCTTGATACTATCAAAAATTGGGTCTTATCTGTGTTGATGTCAAGTCCCATTTGAATGCATTCACTATTTATTGCATCTAATAAAGCTTATAGTTCTTCTATACTCTCAGCCATAATTACCGTGTCATCTGCAAATCTTTTAAGGCTTTTCTGAATATGACCTGTGAGTAGACGTTGAAAAGCGTCGGAGACAAGACGCATCCTTGCCTGACCCCTCTCGCAATCGGTATATTATTTGTTTCTATATCGTTCACCTTTACTACTGCTTTCTGGTTCCAGTATATAGCCTTAATAAACTGAATGTATTTTTTGTCTAAATTGATGTTTTTTAATTCATCTATTAACTTCATATGCTACACTCGGTCAAAAGCCTTCCTTAAGTCTATGAAGCATACATATGCACTCTTGTTATATTCCCGACATTTCTGCAAGAGTACCGTCAACGCAAATAATGCCTCTCTTGTACCCATGCCTCCTCTGAAGCCAAACTCCGTTTAATCTATCTTCTCCTCACATTTCTTATAAATGGGGTTTCGAACCATTTTCAAGAGAATCTTTAAAGGGTGCATTAGGCCTATCAATCTATAGTCGTTACATGATTTGGGATTCTTGTTTTTTCGTAGAGGTAAAAATATCTATTTAAGCCATTCCTCTGGGATGTTGCTCTCTTCATATAATATGTGGTTGAGAATTTGGATGAGTCTTTATATTACCGTCATCTAATGACTGTATTAACATGCATCAACCAAATTATAAAAAATCATCGCTCCAAAAATTTAACTATGTATAAGCAATTCAAATAGCATTAATTTGTATTACAAAATGTTCTGTCACGTATGCCATTAAAACGCCAAGCTTTATGATATTTTACACATAAATATTACATTAGCAATTCAAATGGATGATAGAAGTCACACTAAATGAAAATACTTAAATAGTTACCTAGATATATTTATTTAGTTGAGTTCCTAAAAAGTATTTTGTCATTGGGGGCGTTGTTTTGACGTAACAGATTTTGTCAAATTTTGTACATTTTACAATAATACTAACCGTTTTATGATTCACGTAAATAATTTTTGTTTGAGTTTACTCTGTTGCATTTTTAAGATTTTACTTAATATATTAATAGTTTTGTTCATTTTAGGGTGACCTAGAACTATGCGATTCAAGCGATGTAAGTTTAAGTCCCCAAGACATGGATGACGATGGGGGCAAGGTGGTGATTGTGGGGGTGTGTGCCATGGAGAAGAAAACTCAGAGTAAACCGATGAAGGAGATTCTTACACGTTTACAAGAGTTTGAATACATCAAGGTGATAGTATTTGAAGAGGAAGTTATTTTACAGGTAATTTGTTGTTTTTGTATGACGGATTTTTCAATTTTATGTTTTTTTTTTATTAATATTGTTTAACTGCTACACTGTATTTGCTAAGGAAAGCTAAAAGCCAAGATCACTACCATTAAAAGCCAAGATCATAATGTACTTTTGGAGCTTGCACAAGTCACCTTTTTTGTCCAGTTACCTTTTTTTCACGTCCAATGTGTTGGATTGTCGACAAGGATACTCCGGTTAAAATGAACACTGAACTACAGCTTTCACTGTACGAAGTGTATTTTTTATTTTCATACACTCTGCAGACAATCTGCTTTTCCTCTACCGACATAAATTTCCGCTTTCTTTGTACATTACTTGGACTCGCTACAGCACGTCTTAAGTGCTATAAAAAGAATAAACATCATATTCTGCTATTTGTCTGTTGTTTATTTGCCTCAAAAACTATTTTAAAGTTAATAATAAAGTCTATTTAATAAATATATTCACAAGAAAACAGAACACTCCACGCCTATACACATATAGAATGTGGAACGAATGAACTTTTTCTCTCATTCCCATTCTTTCCGAGGACTTAAATATACAAACCAGCGAAATGTTGATAAGTTTGCCGATATTTCAAAGTATTTAACGAACATTTCCAACTATACGCTCATGAATCGCACCGATATGAAGAATTTATATTGTTATGGAGGCAAATTTTATGGAACTATCTTACTTTTCACTTATTCACATTGCGATTGTGCATACACAATAAAAATGGAGCCCGGTAAGAATTTACTTTTGACATTTAACATTCTTGATGTTAGCTCTTAGTCAACGTGTAAACGAGTCACTTATAACTTAAAATTATCTAGTATCATCATCATCATCATTGGTGCTACAGCCCTATAAAAGAGCCTCGACCTTCATAAGTCTATTACGCCAGTCAGTTCTATCCATTGCCAACTGTTGCCAGTTTGCTGCGCCTATTTTTCTACCATCCTCATCTACACCATACCTCCATCTGAATTTTGGCCTACCCCTACTTCTACTTCCCACAGGTTGTGGCATAAGGATTCTTCCAGGAGGGTTGTTCTGCTGTGATCTTGCCAGATGTCCTGCCCATCTTAGTCTTCTATTTTTATAAGAGATACTACGTCTTTATCACCAAATATATGTTTATATCTGTGATATATCTCGTAGTTGTACCTCCTTCTCCAAACACCATTTTCACAGATGCCACCGAATATTCTTCTCAGGATCCTTCATTCAAATATAAGCAGGAGGTTTTCATCTGCCTTGGAAATGGTCCATGTCCCGATCCATATGTCAACACTGGTTGTATAAGGGTTTTGTATATGGTTATTTTTGTTTTTTGGCTTAAGTTTGCTTTTCATATGTCTACTCAATCCAAAGTAGCATTTGTTTGTTAGGATTATTCTTCGCGTGATTTCTTTCGTCATGACATTCTCCTTGGTGATCAGGGAGCCTAAGTATGTGAATTTGTCCACCACTTCAAAGGTAAAGTTATCAACCGTGAATTAGTCACTGATGTTTCTAGCTCTATTGTTGGGTGTTGATGCCATTATTTTAGTTTTCTCCTCATTTACTTGCAGGCCCATATTTTTTGAGGCATTTGACAAGGTGGTATACATTTCTTCTAGCTTGCGTGTTGTGCGGGCAACTAGGTCAACATCATCTGCATATGCCAAAATTTGGGATGGATTATTAAAAATGTTTCCTCTGTTGTCTATTTGGGCATCCCTGACCGCCTTTTCCAGAGCTATTTTGAAAAGGAGATACGCCAGCGCATCTCCCTGTCGCAGCCCAACATGCGTTTCAAATGCCTGTAATTGTTCGCCCTGTATTTCGATTTTGCAAACAACTTTACGCATTGTAGCCTTAAACAATCTTATCAGTTTATTGGGGATGTGGAATTCATCCATGGCTTCATACAATTTATTTCTTAGGACTCTATCATAGGCCGATTTAAAATCTACGAAAAGATGGTATGTGTCGTTATTGAATTCATTGGTTTGTTCCAGTAATTGCCTTAGCACAAAGATCTGGTCTTTTGTTGATCGACCAGGCCTAAAACCAATTTGATATTCGCCAAGAATCTCCTTTGAATATGCACTCAGGCGACCATATAAAATACTCGAAAATATTTTGTATGCTGTATTAAGGAGGGTTAATCCCCTATAGTTTCATCATTTCAATTGATCACCCTTTTTGTGTAGCGAGCAAAGGATCCCAATACACCACTCTTCCAGGATTCGTTCCTCATTCCAGGCTCTCAGTATGATTTTATATATATGATTAGTCAGAGTAGCACCTCCACATTTAATAAGTTCCGCGGGTATACCATCACTTCCTGGAGATTTATTATTTTTTAGATGTTTTATTGCATCTCGTACTTCTTGAATTGATGGAGGCTCAATGGTGTGTTGTTGCTTGCTCCTGGAGGTGGTTGATTTGGATCTTCTACTTCGATTATCCTAGTATAGTCGATCATAAAAAAACATTTATTGCTTTTGAATTTACAAACTGTAATGCATCTTCCCTCGATTACAATTACAGACTGCAATTGTTGTTCTCCTACATACAATAATAATTAGAATTATCTCCCACATTCAGAATCTCTTACTCTCTAATCCTTAGTTGCGTCGCACGTCGCTCTTGTTATGATTAACCGTATATACTTGACATAGCAAAGTAGTCATTTAAATCAGTTTATTTTCAGGATAAGTTATAAAATAAAAGTGGTTAATAATAACTGTGTTCCAATAAAATAAAAATAGGTAGACCCGTAATCTACTATTACTTCAACATCGAATTTGTAAGAGGAAAGGGACATCCACAACAGCCATTTTACTTCACTACATCCAATAATGTCATTCGCTGCATTTCTTTTATGATATTTGCCGTTTTTTCATCCTTGGAACATATTTTGTTCCATCTTTTCCAAGTACCGATTTTTAAGTGGGTATTGTATAAGATTGTTGCTGGCTTCGTTATGCCTTTTTCACAAGTATTTGGCTTAATGTCTGCCTGGAAGGCCCTGTGTTCTAGGTATTGTCTTTCTCCCCTGTCGGTCCTTGGTCTCCGGTAACCATGGCTCGTCTTTGTTTCTTCTTTCAGACATATCTCATAGCCATGCTGATCATACAAAGGAAGCTCATTGCGAGTCTTTAATACATTTTATTATCCATAGACATAGTAATTTTTTTTAAATGCACAATACTCAAAAAAGCAATCATTGTTGTTGAGATTTTGTAGGATTTAACATTCATATAATGCCACTGACAACAATTGACAAATTGCACTATATATTTCTGTTTACAGTAACAATAATTATTAATTTTTAATATCTAATGGGAAATCATTTATTTATATTTTAGAAACCAGTTGAAGAGTGGCCTATATGTGATTGTTTAATTTCATTCCATTCCAAAGGATTCCCCTTAGATAAGGCAATACAATATGCTCAATTACATAATCCGTACGTTATCAACAATTTACACATGCAATACGATATACAAGACAGAAGAAAGGTGTATGCAACGCTGGACGTAGAAGGAATCGAAATACCTCGTTATGCTGTTTTAGACAGAGACAGCCCTGATCCAAAAAGTAAGTTGGATAAACATAGTAAATATTTTTCATTAAGACTTTTTTCTGCTCCAATATAAAAATGCTTTCATTATTATACATGAAATTTATATGATTTTTTTTTACTTACAGTAAATACACAATAAAGATGTACTAGAAATAAACAAACCAATACATTATGAATGTTACGAGGAGCACTCACAAATCATGATTTTACATCACATTTTAACAATGTGTAAACGTACATAATACCTCATAAACTACACTACCGAGCATAAAATTAGGGTTATCCCGTAATTTGAATTTCTTTTAGAAATCATTATTCTTTTTTAACTATTTTCGGTTGTAACATAATTTACTATTGGATTGCTTGAAAAAAAAAATTGTTGTTGCGGTTTCGATAAGCGTTTGAGATAAAAAGAGTCCTTTACTCTAATTCCTAAAAACCATTATTAGCATAGTTTTTGTTTCTGTGGTTTTAACGTCAATGGTATATTGTTTGTAGTGCTGTTTCTGTCAATGTATTGTAATGGGCATAAGTTCTAATGTGGCGGCGTTAGAAGATGGCCACGGTCAGCGCAAAACTGCGGGAAACGTTGATGTAAGTCTCTCGAGTGTGCAACAAGTATGGCGACGATACAAAGAAACCAGTCTGCTTACTCGAAGACCTAGTTCAGGTCGAAGCAGAATTACAACAGCTAGAGATGACCGCTTTGTCGTTTTTAGTGCTTTGAGAAACCAAACAGTCACTGCAGTTTTCCTTCAAAATCATCTGCAGCAATGAGAAATGTAAACGTAAGTGAATGGACAGTTAGGAGGCGACTTCATGCTTCTGGTTTATCTTCTTGAACTAGAGTAATTGGACCGCCACCTTCTCGTGAACACTTAATTGTCAGATTGAATTTTGCACGAGAACACTTGGTTTAAACAATACAGGATTGGAGTCGTGAATTGTTTTGTCTAGGCTCAGACAACGTGTAAGAGCGTGTCAGGCGAGAGATGGCTAAATCATGTGTGTGAGGACTTCCATGTAGTGGAGGGTCAGTTATAGCTTGGAGAGGCACATCGTTTGAAGCTCACACGGAGTGAGTATTTATCGAGAATGGGACATTGACTGCGGGTAGATACCTGACATAGATTCTAGAAGACCACATTTGACCGTTTATGGTTATTCTTGGAGATGACGCAACATTTATGCATGATAATGCACGACCCCACACTGCTCGAATAGTTACTGAGTAACTTAACGAGCTTCAAATCTCAAGATTTGTTTGCTCTACTGGCAGTCCAGATATCAGTCCCATAGATCATGTTTGGGATAAGATGAAGATACGTTCACGGAGTCATGTGCCAGTCCACAGAAATTCAAAAGCGCTTCACGACATATTGCTAATAAATGGAACAATCTTCGGCAGAATGTGATCCAACAGATTCGCTCTTAACCTCTACCAACAACAGTTGAAATAACTAAAATTTTGCAAATTTCTTTTTGATGTGACGGAAACAAATTGTAACACTAGCAAATCATAGGTGTTACCTTAAGTTTTTAAGAGGGTAACGCTTTTAATAAATTGATACTTGTTCTCACATAGTTAATATGAAAAAAAAAATCATGGATGCCTGAATACCGCTGGGTACCTAGAAGCCGAAATACTTGTCTAATAATATGCCACACATGATCTATTTCCTATTTAAAATGGATATGTGGTACTAGAAGGGTTAGGTTGACAAATGACAGATGTATGTATATCGTTAAAAGATGTCCCCTTTGGAATAAAAATAGAGTTCTTTTGGCATTTTCACAAAATCCAATAAATATTGGACTCTTTTGGGTGGCCAACCCTGTACTATAAATTATTACAAATGTAAATAAACAAATTTTACAAAACAATGTCTTCAAACATTTACGAGTAAGAAAAAGTGATCCGATTTGTATGCGTAAGGTTCTTTATCTTTATTTACAGACAATTATTTTGAACCTGTTTACTTAACACTGACTGTTTGTCTATTGTATAATTTTGCATTTTAATGTCAACAATCGTCTTGTGTTGGGTAGATTTCCTTGTTTGATCTGCTATAAATAAGTTTTGTAATAGAAGATGTAAACATCATTGTTCAAATACTGATAATATGGTTCTTCGATTACGAATTTATAATATGGTATAGCGCATTCGCTCAGCTCGGGAATATTTTGACAGATTCAGTAGTCGGAAACCTACAATACAAAAATTCCTACCTCACAGCTCAAATAAACTGACTATTGCACATTTTTTTATTGAAAAATTATAAATAGTGAGAGCGTACTCGTTTATAAAACTCATAAAATTTTCCGTATATACATATTTAAAAAATATATTTTAGTTGTTATAATTTAACATATTGTAGTAAATATTTGTATTATTTGCGTTGTTTATTTTATTTAATATAGTTAGTTTATAAGTTTAAACTTGTTTATAATTACGTATGGAAGTTTTCAACATTACCAAATTTTAATGAGCAAAAATTACTATTGGACACGAATCTGCCTTGTAGTGAAGTCATTGAAGCATTATAGCTCCGAATTTCTTTACTGTGAACCGAATTGCATACAATTTTGGAATTAGGTTCATCTTACCCCTAACTTCAAAAGTGAAAATGATTTAAACTCCGCAACCACCCTGGGGGTGGTTGCCACCCCTTCTCGGGGGTGAATGTTTTTTTTTTCAAGATAACCTCGGATATCGATAGAAGTCCTAATTTTAAGCAAAAAATCAACTATATAGTTTTTCGAAAAATCCAATACTTTTCAAGTTATTGGCAATTGAAAATTCGTAATTTTTTCACGTTTTTCACCGTTTTTTTGCAAATATCTCCAAAAATATACGTTTTATCGAAAATTTTATAAAAAACAAAATTGTAGCAGGTAAAAAATGAACAATTGGCAATAATAACTTTATTTACGACGGCTCTAGTAAATTAGCGGTGGTTTCTTGATACCATTCTCGGATATTTCGGAGCCAGGATGTTCTTCGTGGGCCTGGGCCTCTCTTTCCGGTGATCTTACCCTGTATTATGAGGTGTAGAAGGCTATACCTCTCTGAATGTCTCATTACATGACCGAAATATTGTAACTTTCGAATTTTTATCGTTTTTGATATTTCTGTGCTGTTTTTAATTCGATGTAAAACTATTTCATTTCTTATTCGATCAACCCAACTTATCCGCAATACTGGTCGATAAATCCACATCTCAAAGGCCTCTTTGAGATATATATATATATATATATATATATATATATATATATAATATATATATATATATATATATATTTCAATCTGATTTAATAATAATAAATAATACAATAAAACAATAATAATATAACATCATAAAAACAATATACACAATATAATACAATATCAGATAATGAGATAATACAGGACAATAAACAATGAGATATCAGATATCAACTTTTATTTGTCAGTTCGTTAATGTCTGTGTCACGTTTTACGTTTTGGTAAGTCATATATTTATACATATTTTACAATATCTGTTTGTCCTTATACATATACATTTTAGAATCTTGACAAAGGCAAGGGTCTCCTGCCGAACGTTGATTGATTGCTATGGAAAATAAAATCTAGTTCCACATGTAATATAGCCTAATTGAACCTAAACCCAAGAAACATTAATTTTATAATTAAATATATATATATATAATATATATATATAATATATATATATATATATATATATATATATATATATATATATATATATATATATTATTGTGATATTTAAAGTCTTGGTGCGCCAAGCAGTTAATTAGCTAATTAATTAATTAATTAAAATTATTTAAATTATATGATTATGACTCTATCACACTTTTTAATTCTCTTATCTCAGGGTTAAATTCGTGCTTCAATATCTATGCTATTACATATGAAAGGTAAGGTCCAAAGAATACCGGAATAATAAAAAACATATAGGAACTAAACATTATATATTGAAATAAAATAATTAAATAAAATTCACACTCCAAAATTTTCAATAAACAAAATCTCATATAATGATTCTCAAAATTTGTTCTACGTACGTGAACCTTCAAATTATGGTACAAACCATATAAGTTGAAATCTCAAAATCCAAATATTATTCCAAATCTCCTAATCAAAATATTTATATCCTTTCTAAATTAAGTGTAAAAATTGTGTTATCAATAAAAGAAAACTGCAGAAAACAAAACTATCTCTCTCTGATGATGAGTGGTCCAAATCCTTGTTCCTTGTAGACTATATTATCTACTCTCAGCCGCTCCCTAGGTAATCAGCAATATCACAACAAATTATTGCAAGTTTATCGTCCTTAATGATCTCCTTCAAATGCACGAATCGTTCAAATTATGCTAGCTTCTTCTTCTCTCAATAAACTGAATCTCTCGTTGGCCTGAGTTAAAAATGACTCTTGGAATATCTTTTCTTTACGATAAACTGAATCTCTCGTTGGCCTGAACAGTGACTCTTGGAATATAAGTAGAAAAATATAACTTACAATCTTTTACTGGATCAGCTTCTGTCAGATACACTAACTACACGAAAACTCACAAACTTTCACTGCTACTGCTTCCTACCTCTGGGAAACTACCCGAGAACAACGGCCGTTCGCCTTGCACCCTTGGAAACCAACTGCTTATCTTTTCTCTCTCAAAAATCTAGCTAAACTTTCATTCCTACATACCTATCCCACCTTTTTCAATCTCCGCCAATCAAAGCTCGTCACAATTCTCCCATTTTTTCATTTCGATAACAAACAAATTTTTACCTATAATTATAAAATTTCCTAAAACTTATTTACAAATAATATTTTTCTACGATTCTTAAAAACTAACAAAAACCTATCTTTCTAAAATCTATTCTATTGTCCTTAATCACTGCATTAATGTATTTGGAAAACCCGGTTCAATTGTCTTTGGATTTCACTTAAAATTATGCGGGTCACTCAAGTATATTATAACAAAGAAAATAATTTATGCATAGCTTACATTTTGTTTAATACAGGTAATCCAAAAATTTAAAGACTTTCCTTCTTCGAAATGTTTGTTGGTTATTATCCTACTTATCTGAATTATTTTAATGTTTTTGAACTTTGAAATATTTTAAACAAACCAATATTTTTCTTGATTTTACATATCATAACAATATATATTGGATTTGAAATTTCCGCGGGAGCTAAATGTGATTTCAGTTGTTTTCGGGGTTTGACTCCGCGTTAATAGTTTTGGTTTTTTGAAAAACCATTGTTTTGGCGATGTTTCTGCAAGGTCACACTTGCCATTGTCAAGTCAGATTAGTTCTGCTTCTTCTTGATGTTCCAGGAGAACTCAGTTCTGACATTGGTAACCTTTTCATAATTTGTATACCGTTTTTATTAATTTTATTAAATCCGAAATTGAGTATTTCCGTTTGAACAATTTTTGCCGTAATAACTTTAGGTGTCGAATCGGATTTCATCCTCAGTTTTCCCCCGTCTACTAGTTTTTTAGTCTAAGACTGGACGGACGGACGGATTGAGAAACATAATCTTTTGGGGCCGTGCAAGTTCGGAACAGCGACACCTGGTGTCGTAAATCAGCCAAATTTACGTCGCTTTCATGTTAGATCGAGGTTATCGGATAACTGTCAAGGACGTGGCCCCAAAAAAGAATAAGAAGAAAAAGTAAGATTGAGGTTATCTCGGTATGTTATTAAAAGGTAAACGTTGATGTAGCGTAAATACAAATAAATATATTATTGAATTACAGCATTACTGTTAATATGGATGCAATAATAAAAACTGAATTTGAGAAAGTAAATCACCAAATAACTTTTCAACCAAGCACGAGTCAAAGCGAAAAGCTTTAGTAGTGGCAAATGTCAAAAAAGAATGGAAGAATTATGTGGAGTGGAAGAATTAAGAAAAATAAATTACCATAAATAATGCTAATGCATAAATTAGCAGGTTAAGCCCATGATACCATCATATTGGTTTGAACAATTAATTCTTTCCTGTAAACTTTTGGACAGCGAATATATCTTAATGCATCTTCAGAAAAACTTGAACTTGCATTTTTGTAAACTTCAAAAAAATAAAATTCAAACATTAAACTTGATTTTTGAGTTAAAATGAACTCTAAGTGAGTGTTATGAAACTAAAATTTACACTTAAAAGTGAACTTTTATTTATTATTTATTTCAAACTGACTTTAAAATCGGGCGCAAGAATAATGCATAATTTAGGTTATGTTACTTATGCTTTTTTATGATATAAATCCACTTTTCTCTTTGTAGTAGCTTTGTGCTTTGAAGTTGGAAACGAATAAAACTTAAATTGACAATTTTTTGTTGTATTTTTACAATTTATAACACAGCATTTCCTAAATCCCATTTTCTTCAGTGACAGAAGGTGTAAATAAACAAAACGAATATGAAATATGACAATTGACAATGAATTTATGAAATCTATAATCTATGAAATGTGCAGTAAAAGATGCAAGATTTCTCCACTACTCACGCACGATCGTTTCTCGTATCCCTCCAAGTACTTGCACGTCGCCAATAGGATCGAAATTCTATATTTGTATTAATATTTGTATCTTTGCTCTTGTATGTTTTTTAACTTAATAGTCGAAAAGTACATATTTGTGTATCATTTTTAGATCATGAATTAGTAGAATCTGAAGATCATGTAGAAGTCAATGGGATTATTTTTAATAAGCCATTCGTTGAAAAACCTGTTTCTGCAGAAGATCACAATATCTACATCTATTATCCTACATCAGCTGGAGGCGGCAGTCAAAGGCTTTTCAGAAAGGTAAGTTTTATTTTTATACTGCTATACACAATTAATAAAAGTACAACTTCCTGTCGGTAAAATATTCGTTGAAATATATAGATATTGAAACGGAATTATAGCGGACGCGTTAATGTGATAATCCCATTATTTCTCATAAAGCGTATCAAGAGTAGAGCAATATATGATAAGATCCTTAAGCTAAAGTTGGTTGGCTCATTTCAAATTATAGTTTATTTTTATGAACGAGAGAGTAATTAGCATAATTTTAACTGGTACCTTCGACCACTCCATGGGCGTGCTCAAGATTAATTGAATAATTACTTTGAATAATTGTAAAAAATAAATGAATTATTTCAGTGTTATACAAGTGTTATGTGTATGTAAACAAAAGTGACCTCTTTTATCACGCACTATATTATAACTGACTGGCCTACATTAAAAAGGGTTTTAAAAAGTTCACATTTTTTTTTAATTTTTAAAAATTACAAAAGAGAAAAAGAGTTTTTAAAACCGTCTAAGGTATGTTAAATAGATGAATAAAAATATTAATATAAAACTTACAGCTACTTGTTACAAATCCAAATCAGATTCAGAAGATGAACTTTCAGAACCAAGATTTATAATAACTGGCTCGATCATTTTATCAGTAATATTGTCCAGCTTCCACATTTTTTCCTCTTCTTTAATAGTGTGATTTACTGCCTTTTCCCAGTTTTCAGGTTTTACATTATTTACGGCCTCCAAAAACAACTGTTTAACATCATGAATTTTAAAAGTGGTATTTTTTCTTGAAACTTCACTCTTTATCTGTGCCCATACCAGTTCAATCGGGTTTAATTCACAATGATATGGTGGGGATCTAAGTACTGTCATTCCACGATTTTTGGCAATTTCATCAATTTCGTATTTTTTAAATCTTTCTTTATGAAGGGCACACAACGAATAAAGTTCCTTTCTTATAGATCCGGGATGGTACGTAATATTTTTTGAACTCAGCCAATTCTGCAAGTCTTTTTTTAACCACTTGGTTGTGGGCAGTCCTTCTATAAGTCTGGAGTGATAACTTGCATTATCCATTACTATTACACAGTTCTTAGTACACCGGTACGAGTTGATTTAAAAGTTAATAAACCACCTTCAACAAAACCGTCTGAACTGCCAATGTGTACTAATATCAGCCTGCGTCCGTTTCCTGATTGTGGGTTTAAACCAGTAGATAAGTTATTTACAAAAGCGTGCCTTTGACTTGTAACAGTTTCATCCTGCCAAAATTTATTTGGTGTATGACCCTCGTTGATCCATGTTTCATCAAGATAAAATATTTTTCTTTTTTGGTTTCTCATTTCCTTTATGGTTCTTAGAAATGTCTTCTCCATATGACAATATCGCTTCTTTCTAATAAAATAGACTTTCTGGGATTCTTTTTCCAGCGGAAGCCTATTTCTTTTAAAAGTTTCCATAACGTACTTCGACTCATTTCTGGGTAATCCTTATCATCTCGAACTGAGACAAGAATTTTATCCAATGTTGGAAATTCTTGTCTAAAGAAGAATTCATGCACTTTCCGTCGAAGTCCTTCTTTAAAATGATATTCTATTTGAAATTTTGGTTTCCCTGGAGCCTTACGTGGCATTTGAAAACTACCACATTTCTCTTCTTTAATAACTCTGTAAATGGTAGATTTCCCAACACCAAGTGTACTGCTAACTAACTCAACGGTCTCATCAACACTTTCACATAAACGTTTGTCTGTAAATGATTTAAAACAATTAAATATTAATGTTTTTTCATTAACTGTTAAAGGACCAATTTTTCGGCGTTTACACGGCACTTCCAAATTTTCCATAACACTAGTATACACAATAAACTGCACCTTGCAACTGAAGTACCTACTTTTAGTGAACTGTTAAGAATTTTGAATACGCCACTTGGACCTTCCTACCAAATGGAAAAACCCACTATCACATTTTTTGTGGAATAAGTTTAGAAGGTAATTATCTAGTCAATTAGTGTCGTAGATTCCTGGAATTAAAGAATTAAATGTTTGATTGTTGAAACCCGTACTTCGTGGAATGCACTCATTTCAGATAAAATAAAACGTTTTATTTTATCTAAAGAATTAAACTTTATTTTGCAAATAGGTAGGTACTTCTTAAACTTTTATTGGTTATATATAACCAATAAAATAAACATCTTACATTTCTTGCAAATTCATTAGTACCTGTTAACCTCCATCACTCCGACACTGGCAACCTTATTTAGGGATTAGTAACCCTCACAACTATTATTGTTCTGAAGCTATTTTCTTGTGGCATTGTAAATTAATTACTATTATACTGAGAATAAGCCACAATTAAAGATAAAAATACGTTTATTGACGTTTCAATTTCCACTTCGGAAATCGTTCTCAAAATACAAACAGTAAATTAAACAAATTTTGTTTTTTGTTACATAGTGAAAAATTCTTCTAATAATTTAATTTCATCTGACTCATTTATATTGACAATTCAGACATACATTATGCATTTTAAAGTAGACGACTTTAAAATGATATTGCCAATATTGTTGAGTTGCGCTCCTGGGACGACTTTACTTATAAGATAGTTCATTCGATTACATGAAATCAACTTTAACTTGAAAATATCCGTCAGAAAAAAATCATAGCAGTAATTCGTCTTTAGTATTAGTAAGTCAGTAACATATAGAGGATACTCATTTATGTTTTTAAATAACGTAACATATAAAATCAGAATTTTGATGTTTGTTGAAGGTAAACTAAATTCACGAACAAATATTACAATGTCGGGATAGTATTATGAGGTTTTTTTCCTGGTTTTTCCCTCATAATTTACTATGGAATCACTAACAGGAGAATTTTACTGTCATCATGTCATGTTGTTTGTCTTTTTAAAGACGAATTACATGCTATGATTTTTTTCTGACGGATATTTCAAGTTAAAGTTGATTTCATGTAATCGAATGAACTATCTTATAAGTAAAGTCGTCCCAGGAGCGCAACTCAACAATATTGGCAATATCATTTTAAAGTCGTCTACTTTAAAATGCATAATGTATGTCTGAATTGTCAATATAAAT
Source organism: Diabrotica balteata (assembly GCA_918026665.1). Lineage (NCBI taxonomy): Eukaryota > Metazoa > Arthropoda > Insecta > Coleoptera > Chrysomelidae > Diabrotica > Diabrotica balteata. The sequence continues at coordinate 22,979,601 of OU898282.1, forward strand.
GAGTCAGATGAAATTAAATTATTAGAAGAATTTTTCACTATGTAACAAAAAACAAAATTTGTTTAATTTACTGTTTGTATTTTGAGAACGATTTCCGAAGTGGAAATTGAAACGTCAATAAACGTATTTTTATCTTTAATTGTGGCTTATTCCCAGTTTAATAGTAATTAACTCACAACTATTGTATTCTATTCTTCTCCAACCTTTATACCTGGTGGTCATACTCAATTTAAAATTGTTTTCCTATATACTTCTGTAAACTTGTTGACAAATATCTGTTTTTTCATTGAGTCACCCGTATCAACAGTTTAGGGATTTGCATACTAATTTATTGTTTTATTACTCTCTCATACATAAAAACATATAATGGTTGTATCATAAATTAAACATAAACTTGTTTCATTTCAGATCGGTAGTCGTAGTAGTGTATATTCTCCAGAATCTCGAGTACGAAAAACGGGCAGTTTTATTTACGAAGATTTTATGCCTACCGATGGAACAGATGTAAAGGTGAGTACACATTGTACCTAAAATATTTTTAATTTTGCAGAATATTAGAAGTATACTTGGGAGGAAAGTACTTATTAGTCATCATTTATCCATTTGTTTATGTCGACATCGTTTTATTCTTTCTACAAAAAATCTATTAGAGCTAACTATAATGCAGCCATGAAGTGAGAATATTTCCCAAACGTCTGCAGATCTGTCGAAATAATAATGATTCAAAAACCTGAATAATCCAAAAGTAATGACCTCTTCCTCCCCCTCAATCCTTTAGCCCTTGTCAGGGCGTAGTGACACCCTAAATATTATTAGTCTGCTGTCTCCATTGACTGCGATCTTGTGCCATATGGACGGCTTCATGTAGGGATTTTCCCACCAAACTCTTCATTTGGTCCACCCATCGTATTGGAGATCTTCCTCTTGGTCTTCGGCCTTCTACCTTACCTTCTACTACCAATAGTTCCATGGTGCCCGTTCTTCTAGCTATGTGGCCGAAGTAAGTTAGGTATGCTTGGTTTACTTTTTTTAGTAGCCTGTCTTTTATATGAAGCTCTTCCAGAATTGACAGGTTGGTTCTATGTTCTGTCCAGGACACGCGTAGAATTCTTCTATATACCCACATTTCGAAGGCTTCGATCTTACTCCTATCGTATTTTTTTGAGAGTCCATGTTTCAGCTGCATATGTAGCAATGGGAAAAATAAGGGCATTGACCAACCTAAGCTTAGTATTCCTTGTTATTGTTCGGTCTTTCCATATTTTAATTAATTTAGCAGTTGCGGTTCGGGCCATTCCTAGTCTACGTTTGATTTCTGAGGAACAATCACCATTGTTGGTTATCAGAGAGCCCAAGTATACAAATCTGTCGACTACTTCGAAAATCCCTATTTGGCGTATATGCGGTAGATTATTATTTGCTCTGTCTACAATCATTATTTTTGTTTTTCTGGTGTTGATTTGAAGTCTGAATTCTTCACTTATTCGGCTTAGCCGTTCGATGATGGTAATCATTTCGACTTCATTCGCTGCTAGTATAAGTGTGTCATCTGCGTATCGCAGGTTACTGATTTTTCTGCCTCCTATAGTGATTCCTCCATCCCATTCATCTAGTACTTTTCTCATTATATATTCAGAATATGTGTTTTACAATGGTGATAGTATGCAACCTTGTCTAGTTCCTTTCTCTGTTTTGAATGCATTTGAATATATTCCATGTACTTTAACTTTGGCTGATGTTTTTATTATACAGATTTCTTATTAGGTTAACTAGGTGGTTAGGTACTCCCATATTTTCCATTATACTCCAGAGAGGATCCCATTTTACTGAATCAAAAGCCTTTGTGTAATCTACAAAACAGTCAACATTGGTATGTTATGTTCTCTCGCTTTTTCTACTATCTGTCTGGTGTTGAGTATTTGCTCACGCGTTCCCTTTCCTGGTACAAATCCACATTGTTCTTCGGCTATCTCTGGAAGTAGAAAGTTATTTAGCCGTTCATTGATTATATGTAGCAGGATTTTGCTTGCATGAGGGATAAGGGCAACGGTTCTGTAATTGCTGCATATGGTTAGTGATCCTTTTTTATGGATAGGGATCAAGGTTGATTCACACCACTCATCAGGCCATTCACCTGTGATCCATATCATGTTGCACATATCCAGCATTGCATCTACGCCAATTTCGCCTATTGCTTTTAGAGTCTCCGCTGTTATGCCATCGATTCCTGGAGTTTTTTTGTTTCTTAGTTGGTTAAGAGCCTTCTCTACTTCTGCTCGTAAAATGATTGGTTCAGCTTCTCTGATTGCATGTTTTTTGTGTTCTGAGACTGATGCGTCATCTTTTGAAGTGTCTTTGTATAATTCTGAGCAGTAATTTTTCCAGGTCTCTGCGATGCTCTCTATGTCGGTTTTTACTTCTCCATTAGAGTCTTGAATGGCTTGAAGTTGTGACTTGAACTCTCGGGCTAAATATATAACTTTTTTAAATAGTTCATGATTTTCATGGCGGTTTGCATGTTGCTCCAGTTCTTGACACACGTTATTTATATGGTTGTTTTTATCTCTGATGCACATACATTTTATTTTCCTGTTTATCTCCGCTATTTCTTGAGTGTTGCTTCCTGTTTTTGAGATATGTTGTAGCATAGCTCTTCTTTTTTCCACTAACTCTAGTGCTTCCCCTCTTCATCTAGACATCCAATGTTTGTTCTTTTGGGTTTTACGCGATGTGCACTCTTTTTCCACTGAATATATCCAGCTTTTTATTCCATTCCACGTTTTATTTGTGTCTTCTAATACTTGTGGTTTTTCTTTGCTTATCAGTTTCATCTGGAATTCTTCTGCATTACTTACCCTTATCTGTTTTATCTGATGTATTTTTCTAGTTGTGTGTAGTCTGAGCCTGCAGTTCATTTTTAGTAGTTTATGATCTGATCCACAATATGCTCCAGGCATAGCGTTTACATTTGTTATTGAGGTTTTCCATCTTTTCCGCACGAGTATGTAATCGATTTGATTTTTGTGTTCTTTATTTGGACTAGTCCATGTTGAGAGCCTTCTTGGGTGGTGTTTATAAAGGGTATTTGTTATCACTAAATTATTTTCACTGACAAACTGTAGAAGACGTTCTCCTCTGTTGTTTCTAATGCCCAAGCCAAATGACCCAACAATACCTCTTAAATGTGGTTCATTATCCGTTTTTCCCACTTTGGCGTTAAAGTCTCCAATAATATATACTGGCTCTTTTTGTGGTATCTTCTTCATGCTAGGTTAATTTCATGTCTTCATCTGGGACATCTTTTGTGGGCATATATATTTGAATGACATGGAAATTTTCTGGTTTTGCTTCTATTGTAATTTTTATGAGTCTGTCGTTTATTGTTTCATATTGTCTGACATATTTAGATATTCTGTTGTTTATAAGTATGGCTACTCCATTGTGCCTGTATTTGAGATCCTGATATGTAGATAGTGTGGTTTTGTGTTTTAAAATGTCCTTGATCTTTCCAGTGTGTCTCTGCTAGACCACATATGTCTATATTTTGTCTTATTATGTCTTTCTCTACTAGGTAAAGTTTTCCAGTTTGGACAAGACCTGTGACGTTCCATGTCCCTATATTCATCAATTTTCTGCCTTGAAACTTCTGTGTTTGGTTATTTCTTCCAGTCGCCCATTTACCACGAGTGGTCTGGTTGCTCGCACACTCGTGCCCGGTAGCCCATTTCATACTGTCTGACCCGGAATCAGGACAGCGCCGGTCGCTAACCGGATCGCATGGCATGTCTACTTTTTGTGTTGCGCTACTCATTGATTTATTTAGAGTGTACTCTCGGGAGAATAATCAGGTGGTTTCATCTTGCCTGCCTGATCGCAGTGTTACGGCCGGTTGAATCAATATGTGATGTCCGCCCGTGAGTGTCTGTTATCAAGCCAACAGCAGAAATCATTCCACTGCGGCCTTGATTCAGTAATGACATAGCTGCTGCCCTATGCCATGTCGCAGTATCACAGTCGCTTAACTCATAATGTGAGTGACGCCTGTGAGTATCTGAAATTAAGCCTACAGGATCTTTACTTCCTATAGCCTTAATCCAGTAATGACATTACTGCTGCCTAATGTCATATCCTCAGTTGATCCGCGGGTACTTATTTGGCAATGCCTTATTCGTACCTGTCCTGCATATCTGCAGGAACTTTCCCTATCAGCCATAATGACCTCTTACTACACATCAATAAATCTACTTCCAACTCTCTCCAAGATCTCTCCAAAAAAGATAAATAATTAATAGCTGAACGTTAGTTTGCTGTCAGAAATGAACTGGATGTATTTAACGACAATATAGAGAGGGAAATTTGGTTTGGGACGTGTTTCGGTTGGGTTTTCTTCTCTGTAACATCTATGGAAAACCTGAGTCACATCAAAGTATAAAAACATATCTAGGCAACCAGTAGTTTTTAATTCGTTATGGGACATGATATGCTTCCAAATATAATCCATCATAGATTAAGTTCCAAAATGTAGCGCAGGAGACCAACTAGTCTAGGTTCAGCCGATTTATACTGTTGGCATCACACGTCATATCGGAAATAGTGTCAACACATCTTCAAAACAATTAGAATATGTTCCACAATGTGCTAATAAATTTAAAAATAAAACGGAATACTATCAAATTAACACAGCTCAGAAAGGAGGAAAGGAATTTGGCCTCCTGCTAAACTATACGTTCAATATCATAGAGATTCGGTTTATGTTAAATACTTTGGTATATACTTTGATGTAAGGTTTTGAGACATTTTCATAAGGTTTTAAGGAATGTTTTGAGACATTCTCTTATATGCAGTTTTTTACTGCTCTCTATCTTATTAAGTATTGCATATAATTACCTATACATTGAAACTTCTGATCCGTTTATTGATTACCTACATCTATTATAATTGTCATTCATTTTTTGATTGATGGTAATATGGTTTTCGCCAGCAAAATCTAGACACTTTTCATATTATTTCATATTCTAGGTATATACAGTTGGTCCAGACTACGCCCATGCTGAAGCCCGTAAGTCTCCAGCTCTTGACGGCAAAGTGGAGAGAGATCGGGACGGTAAAGAAATTCGCTATCCCGTTATTCTCAGCAACGCAGAGAAGCTCATATCTCGAAAGGTTTGTCTTGCGTTTAAACAAGCCGTATGCGGATTCGACCTCCTAAGAGCGAACGGGAAATCTTTCGTGTGCGACGTCAACGGTTTTAGTTTCGTTAAAAATTCGAATAAGTATTACGATGATTGTGCTAGAATTCTGGGAAATATGATACTGAGAGAATTAGCTCCGACTTTGCATATACCATGGTCAGTGCCGTTCCAATTGGACGATCCTCCCATAGTACCGACTACGTTTGGAAAGATGATGGAGTTGCGATGCGTAGTGGCTGTGATAAGACATGGTGATAGGACGCCGAAACAGAAAATGAAGGTTGAAGTTCGTCATCCTAAGTAAGTAGTTATTTTAAAATTTACCATAGCTATTCCGATATCTTAATTTGATTATTGTATTCATCATCGTCATCATTATCTGTCAACCTCTTGGATCGACTGTTGGATATAGGTCTCCTCCATCCTCTTCTAATATTCTCTATCCTGTGCTTTCTACATCCAATTCCCTGCTTTTGCAGGCTTCTTAAGTCGTCAATCTGTCTTGTTGATAGTCTACCTCGTTGCCTTTTGTATTCTCTAGGTATCCATTCTGTGAGTCTTTTGGTTCAGCTATTGGCTGCCTAAGAATTACAAGGTTGTATGATACAAAATGTAGAAACTGAGAAATGACTTTGAATATTTTGACCATTAGATTTGGTATACACAAAAGTATAGTTGCTTTTGTTTAAACATAATAAATGAAAGTCTACTACAAAAGCACATAAAAAAAGGAATAGAAAATGTTTAATTTTTTCCATATTTTTATTCAAAAGGCAGCTTCCATAAATGCGACAATTATAGAACTATCTCTCTTATATCCCATGCCAGCAAGATAATGCTACATATAATCAATGAGAGACTGAAAACATTCCTTCAAAGAGAAATTCCACAAGAGCAAACTGGATTTACCAAAGGTAGAGGTACTCGAGAACACCTGCTGAATATAAGACAGATAATCGAGAAATCTAGGGAATTCAACATCCCACTATACATCTGTTTTATAGATTACCGTAAAGCGTTCGACAGGGTCAAGTGGAGACACTTATGGCGAATACTAAAGAAGTAGGCGTACCACAACATCTAATTACGCTTATAACCGAACTATATGAACACACTACTGGATTAGTTAAAGTACTTGACACACTTTTGAACGAATTTCATCCAAAACGGGGTGTCAGACAAGGATGTATACTATCTCCACAATTATTTAACATATATGGGGAGTATATCATGCGAAGAGCACTTGAAGGATGGGAAAAGGGCATCTCAATAAATGGTCATAAACTAAACAACCTAACGTTTCGCAGATGACACAGCCCTTCTTGCAAATAGTCAAGCAGAGATGATAGAACTTATACGACTGATCGAAAACGAAAGTCAAGTATTTGGTCTGCAATTAAACATATCAAAGACAAAGATCATGATAGTGGATAGACTACACAACAATCATCCACACATAACCACAATTGACCGGTTCGAGGTTGTGAGCTCATACTTATATCTGGGATCATTAATCACAAACACAGGGTCATTACAAGAAGAGATTAAACGTAGATCTGATCTAGCAAAAGTTGCCACAGCAAAAATGACCAAAATATGGAAGGACTGTCAAATTTCAAGAGCGATAAAGATGAGGTTGATCAACCGCTTAATATTCCCAATACTGACCTACGGATGTGAATCTTGGACTCTGAGACAATCGGAGAGAAGAAACATAGACGCCACTGAAATGTTCTGTTGGAGACGAATGTTACGAATTCCTTGGACCGACCGCAGAACAAATAATTCAATTTTAAGAGAGCTAAAAGTTAGCCAACGACTCTCTAGTAAAGTCCATCTCCAACAATTAAAATATTTTGGGCATGTTATGAGAGCAAACACAGAAAACATGGAAAGACTCATAATACAAGGAAAGGTAGAAGGCCGAAGATCACGAGGAAGATCCCCAACAAGATGGATAGATCAAATTACAGGAATATGCCAAAGACCTATGCATGAATTAAAAGAAATGACCAGAGACAGAGATCTCTGGAGACGGACAATACACGACATCACGTCGACCACTGCACTCCCCCTGGGGGGTCAGGATTGAAGAGAGAGAGAGATTCAAAAAATAAAATAACATAGAACTTCGTGACTCTAATAAAAAACGAAAAATGCAAAAACATGCAACATAAGTCTTTGTAACATTATCTGCTGATCAGCAATCTCATTTTTAACTGTTTATGTTGAGATATGTTGGAAAACATGTGAACATAAAAGTTTCTGTCCACATCTGGCATCCACTGGTACATAGATTTCAGAGCTTCCACATTGTTTTGTGCCAAAATGACTTTAATATCATTTTTGTTTATTGATATGGGTATTTCGTCATTTTCAGCAGTATGTCTCCACGCATTCCGTTGTCTTAAACTGATGATTTTGTATTCACCTTCGTTAAAAGTGGTTCGGAAACCGATGTCATAAAAATCTGTAGTAAATTGTAAAGAAACCACCTTTGAAAATGGAACTGCAGTATAATTCAGTTTTGATCAACAGGTTGAAAAATCCATAAAATCTTGCTCTTTTATTTTAAGTATGGTGTACGGCTTTCTTGTGTTTACCTTCAAAAAGACTCTTAATAACGAAAGTGGAGAATAGTATTCAGAACTCCAACTGTGTTCAATTGCACTGTCAACTGAATCAACCTCTTGTATGCAGGAATGTCCAGGTACTGAAAATTTTCTTTAAGTTCGTATAAATTTTTAAAATATGTGTAATAGCAAAACTCATCAATCTGTTGCGATTTTGCGGAACGCAACTATCGCTCCACAAAGTCAAATCCTCCAATAACCGATAGTCTTCTACAACCCTTTTCAGGATTCTGTATACAACACTGGCAATATCATTCCCAGCCCGACCATGCATTGCCTCTGACCAAATCGCGCAATAAACAGTCCAGTTTGTGGAAAGGTGCGCTGTCATGTTCCATACATTTAGCTTACTTTTATAAAAGAAATTTTTTATGTCTCCTTTTGGACATGTCAATATATTTTGAAAGTCAAAACACAGTACTGCGTTACCATTTTCAATATCCGTCTTATTCTCTTCTCTCATTAAATTTTTTTCTTGCAAGTGTTTTTCATATTCCTTTTTCTTTTCTTTATTAAGGGTGTTTTCTTCAGGCAGTCTATTTCAGTACAGAGATCACATAGATCTTTTGAAGGTTTATTAAATGAATAATTGAATTCAGTGCAAAATATTTTGCGATAAACAAGTTTTACTGATGTAACTTTTTTTCTGTGCTTTCCCTGAACACTTTGACGAATTGTGTTCGTTTCTGTAGAATTTTTGTAAACAGTACCTATATATACTTCATCTAATTTAGATAACGACTTACGTCATTATCTACGTCAGAGATCGAAGTTGACATAGTTGCCAAAGTATAAAAAAATCCTGACTCCATTTTAAATCAAATAGATTACATAATTATTGCAAAAGTATTACCATCTCTTTACAACGACTATTTAAATTCTTACGTGACATTTTTGAAATAAAACACACTAATCTTGTTCTAAAAAGAACAGATTTTAGTAAATAGTTAAAAATATAAAACAAGAGATATTCACTTTAAAATTCAAAATAATGAAGTACAAAAAGTGTCAACACCGCAACTGTCAAATAAGTGTTACCAATTTATGCCAAAATTTTAGCTTTGTTCGATTACAGTTACAGTGTGTTCCGAACAAATGTTCTTGATAAAAACGCTTTATAATGCATTTATACAAATTAAATGAAACATATTATTGTGTATTTCTTTAAGTTAACATTAATAGAAATTTTTAAATATTATTTCTACGCGTATATAATAAAATATGTCTAGTGTCTGTAATGCCAGTGTAACTCGGTAAAGTGATTCTAAAAAAGAACACACCTACACCCTAAATATTTTGTGTTGGTATCATGTAACTTCACAGGCTATGACGCCGATGACGTGCATCGTTATATAAATTAGATGAAGTGTATAGATTTTTGACTTATACCTAGTGTTCCGCAGTAAAACTGTTTGCAAACCTGTATTTTGTTATTACTTAAAATAAAGAAGAATTTAAATCTTTTATTTTTTTTGAGTTTGGTCATTTTTTCCTTTTCTTCTTTGCTGTGGAATACCCATTTGAGTTGTGCTTAAAATAAACATCATTTTTTCACTGCTACTAAGCTTGTAACAATCAGAAAATAATTTTTTTCTGTCTTCTTCGCTTATGTTTTTGACACATTTATAAATGCATTTCTTAAGGCAGTCTTTATTTGTTTTTATCTCTCTTGCTGGTCTTAACTTCTTTCCTGAAGAAATGTATTCTAGCCCTCTATGACAATTGTGTTTTCTAATATTGCAGTCCCAACGCTCGGGATTTCTAGATCTCTTTCTAGTACGTTTTTTCTCTTGTAAACTGTTATTATTTTTCTGCGGTTGATTTTCGGAATTTTCCTCATATTGCTGTGTGCATATTTCTTTATTTTCTTTGGAAAAGTCGACTTTTATTGGAATTGTTTGTTTAGTACAGATATAAATCGAGTAATAAAATTGATGACAATTTATATATACTACATCTTCTTCTTAAGGTGCCTTCTCCATTACTGAAGGTTGGCTATAACTACAGCAAATTGCTCTCTATCTTGAGCTGTTCTTAGTATCGCATGTGTGTCCATGCCTGTCCAGTCTCTTATGTTCTTCAACCAGGAGCATTTTCTTCTTCCTGGACCTCTTCTTCCTTCCACTTTCCCTTCCATTATAAGTCGTAGGAAGTTGTATTTTTCTCCTCTGTAGATATGTCCTAAATAACTCGTTTTTTCGGTTTTTTTACAATATTTAGGAGTTCTCTGTCAGTACCCATTCTTCTTAGCACCTCGTTGTTGGTCACGTGCTCTGTCCAAGAGATCTTCAGCATTCTTCGAAAACCCACATCTCAAAGGCTTCTATACGCCTCATACTTGTAATTCCGAGAGTCCATATATACTACATAGGACCGTGTTATTTTGAGTTTAGAAAGTTCACTGAAATTTTGCGAAAAACAAAGTCGTATGTTTAACATAGGACTATGTTGCGCTCTTTTCATATTTTCATAACATGCACCAATGATTTTCGATTAATTTTTGAGAATTTCACGCATATATTGTAGATTTACAAAGTTCTATGGGTACCTTATGATACATAGAACCTTTTTATCTTAAAATTGCTGATTTTTTAATTTTGTTACATACAACCTTGGAATACTCAGGCAGCGTATTATCATTTAAACCTGATGTACTTCGTTGTCACTTATTCTCATAATATCACTTCGAACTAAATTGGTCATGTATTTTATTTAAGTTTATGTTTAGGTCTACTTGTTCTATTGCTCTATTGCCTGTTTTAATTCTTTCATAATTTTTGTAAGCTTCATTTAAACTCTCTCAAGTAACAATATTAACTGCAAAACGCAAGTGACTTAAGTATTGACCATCAATATCTATTTTCTTTTTAACCTAATTTAGTTCTTTTAACGCTTATTTCAGAACGAATAGTTGGGGGAAGATGGTATTGGTTTATTGCACTTATTGGTCTATAATTCTTTAGATATATCTTCCTTTTTGTCTATTAGGATAGTGATTGCATTATTCATTATTCAATTTTGTAGGGACTATACTTCGCTTTACGCATAAGTTATATATAGTTTAGTTATTATTTACAGAAAGTTCTTGCCACCTACTTTAACAACTTTTATTACTGTTTGGTCGCTAACGGGGCTTTTTTGTTTTTCATTTCTTTTAGCGTTCGTTTCACTTCCTCTATCACCCGATATGTACCCGAGATTTTGTTTCCAAAAAACTCGTTCCAAGTCCGGTAGACAGAAAGATACCCATTCGTGCTCGAATTTATGTGTATCCACAGCGCTCATGGATGCCAATTTAAGTTCCACTCTATCATGTTACTCCTTCCTTGGCGTCCATCTGTAGAAAAAAAAAACTTTTTAAAATAAATAACTTTTATAAAATTATTTTTTAGGTTTTTTGAAATATTCGAAAAGTATGATGGTTATAAACATGGACACGTGAAGTTAAAAAGACCGAAACAGCTTCAAGAAATCCTGGATATAGCCAGATCTTTATTAACAGAAATACAACTTCACGAGGCTGATCCAGAAATTGAAGAGAAACAGGGTAAATTGGAGCAACTAAAGGCTGTGTTAGAAATGTAAGTAACTACGTACCATGCACGTATAAACACAGATCTGTGTTTATACGTCCATACTCACTATTCATACGAGATATTTAATAAATAGAAGATAAGTATTGTTTTATTCTTAATAGAACTCATAGAATCATGATGCGAAGCTTTTAGGCATTTATTAATTCATACCTGTTTCTAGAGATTCTATAATTCATTTACATAGTCTCAAGTAGATGATCATATAAATATCTCATATTTAATTATTTTTTTAAATTTTGTTTTTACTTTTTTTTGTACAAAATTTATCATATCACAGGCTTTGAAATATTGAGTTTCAATTTTTAAATAATACATACGCCTACATGAAAATGAATTTCTAAATTAATAATTATAACATATTATTATACAGGTATGGTCACTTCTCTGGTATTAACAGAAAAGTTCAGATGAAATATCAACCTAAAGGTAGACCCAGGGGATCGAGTTCAGATGATGGTAAGTGCACTTTTCTGATAAATTATAACCGTGTTTTTTATGCCCACTAGATCTTTTCTGGTTGTAATTTCCTACAAGAATATTCTGGTTAATTCTAATTAAAGATAGTAAATAATATTAAAAGGTCACTATAAAATACCTTCAGAGTACTATATGTAATAATTATCGATTTTTTTTCAGTGGATAAACCAGCTGAACCTTCGCTGGTACTCATCCTAAAATGGGGTGGGGAACTAACACCAGCTGGTCGAATTCAAGCTGAAGAACTCGGTAGAATATTTCGTTGCATGTATCCAGGAGGACAAGGTAGACATCTGGCTGGTTGGTATTTGTTGCTTTTTATGTATTTTTTTCAGCACTTTTAATTTTTATTTGCTTATTCTACTGCGCATACTCGTTAAGACCACTCTTATGCACAGTCTTTCCCTTAGAATATACATAGATGTATAACTACCCTATAACACATAAAGAATAAGATTTGATGGCTACTACATAAGTGTGTTGTTAAGGAATTCGAGAAGATTTGAGCACGTGAAGAAACGTATTGGAATATGTAGGCATTAAAAAGTAAAAATCAATTTATTTAATGGTGATTTTTAACAAATTTCTACAAAACTCATGTCTAAGGCGTAGAAGTGAATTCACGGAACTGGTCAATATATTTTTTCCAAATTTTAATTTGTAAAACATTTCCCATTTGAGAATCGTCTGACGATGATATTATTAACTAAATAGTTTTTAAAATATACTATAAATTGCGCTTATTGGTAATTTTCTAGTAAATCTGTTGCACGCCATCCAATTTAAAGTAGTCATTTTAGTACAGCGTTGCCGTATTGACAAGATAGTAGAGAATATAGGGAATTGTGAAAGAGTGAATCATCGATATAATATACTCAGGATGGAACATCTTCTGTACATCAATAAATTTACTACCAACGTCTTTTTCACTGAATATATCTCCAAGTACAGAGGAACTTATCTAAAACTTATCAAAACAGCTAAAAAATGTACTATCAAAATCGTTTGGGAAGCTCTAAAAATGTTGCAAAAGAAACTTGGTTCATAATAAACGATATTCGAAATAAAATTAACACAGCTCAAAAATTTTCTCTTCTAAACCCTGAAAATCTAACTAAATACTGCGTTAATGTGAGTAAAAATATAACATCAACATTTTGCCACAACAAGATTTTATTTCCTACCTCCCCAATTCAAAAGAAGTCTTGAATTCATTCTTTATAATACCAGTTGATAAATCTTAACTGCTCCAAACAATCAGTAGTATCAAAAGCAAAAGCAAAACTAACTTTCTACGGAATTTGAGGTATTCCTTTGTTCCAATTGGTTCCAATCTTACTTGAGGAATAGAAAACAACTAGTCAGAGCAAATGATACTGACTCTAGTCACAAAAGCATTTTATATAAAGTACCACAAGGTTCAGTATTTTGTCCTTTTCTTTTCCTTATCTTTATAACTGACATCACTAACTTAAACATCGATGGAAAAACTTTTATCTTTTCTGATGATACCAGTATCACCTGGAGGAACTCTAATATTGCAACTCTTCATGTAACTATAACTTCTGATCTACTTAAAATAAAAACCTGGTCCAACTCTAATGTACTCTGTTTTAAGGTGGATAAGACAGTATTATAAAGGAGCTCTTCAACCCTTTCTTCTTAATAACAGCCAGATCAGAATAGTTGATTCTGTAAAATTATCTTATGCAATAAAATCTGTTTCGAAGGACAATCAATCTTTAGCATCTTCCAAAATAACATATTTTTTTGTTTGTTGGAGTCTCATCTTCGATATGGTCTTCCTTTTTGGGGTTCTAGTACAGCTGCCCAATCTCATGTTATTTTTCAATTACAAAAAAGGTATCAGTAGACGTTGGCATTATTGGACGAGTACAGTCATATACTAGATAATCTGTTAAGTATAAACAAAATCAACAGACCGAAGAATGTTTCAATTCATCACTTGATAAGTTCATTTTAAAATCTTGCTGTGACACATACAAGTTGCTCTGATCTACAATTGTCTGCATTATGTTATTCTCAAACTACAACTCAAAACAGAAAGACCGTTGTCTGTTCCAACATTACATTTTGTACCAAAGGGTTGATCATATATAAAACATTTAAAAGCAAGATTTTGTAGTGCATCAATTTTTGTTGATTCACACTCTACATGAGCCTTTTTCGCCGGCCTTAGTATTGTTACTGTTTCTAGTTATTTTTAACTACTAGTGGAAGAATTTGGATCACTTTATCTTTCTGAAATCATATTAATCATATTTAATTCTGATTTCGATGCTCGACGTAATGGAGTTTGTCTAAGGTTAATTGATGTTTTTGAAGACTTGATTGTTCTTGAAGAAGGGAGAATATTAAATTTCTTGCAGATAGTACAAAAATTCTAAATATTCTCTTAGTCGAAAAGGTTTACAAGATATGTATATAACCAAAAACTGGTAACAGTACAAGAAAACTTTTTATTACTATCAAAGCGAGAAATTATTTAGAGAGTTACAGTATGGTTTAAGTTTTTCAAAATAAATGCTTACCTCAAAATCTTCAAAAAAAACAACTTGAATATTTTAACTGTTAAATTAGCCAATACTACTTGCCGATTTATTTAAGTTTTATAGCACAAATACTGTAAACTGAACACAAAACACTATACCACGTGAATTACTGTAACCACACTAATACCCGGTATAAATAAACCTCTTTCAACTATACGGGCCAAATACGGCTATTTGACTAAACCTAAGTGGAACGACAGATGCTGGGTATCTCACTCAAAGACCATAAAACCAATGAAGACGTTCGTAATAGAACAAAAGTAAAAAATGCTGTCGAACAGGCAGCTAAATGGAAATGGGCTGGACATAACGAACGTCTTAAGGATGGCCGATGGAATAAAGAAATCGGGAGTTGGCGGCCATATGAAGCCAAAAGACCACGAGGAATACGCAATTGCGCTGGAGCGACGATATTAAAAGAACTGCAGGACCAATGTGGAAACGTCTTACAAACTTCTTCTTCTTCACTGGCTTTACAACTCGGGGTGAGTCTTCGCCGCATCCACTATCGCCCTCCATCCTCTACGATCTTGCGCTTCTATTTCCCATTGTTGTAGCCCAATTCTAGATAAATCGGCTTCAACATCATCCTTCCATCTTTTTCTCGGTCGTCCGACTGATCTACCATCTGCTCTTTCAAAAAACACTGTCTTTAACACTCTGTCATCCTCTGATCATACGACGTCACCTGCCCATCTAAAAAATGCTGTCTAACAGGCAGCTAAATGGAAATGGGCTGGACATAACGAACGTCTTAAGGATGGCCGATGGAATAAAGAAATCGGGAGTTGGCGGCCATATGAAGCCAAAAGACCACGAGGAATACGCAATTGCGCTGGAGCGACGATATTAAAAGAACTGCAAGACCAATGTGGAAACGTCTTACAAACTTCTTCTTCTTCACTGGCTTTACAACTCGGGGTGAGTCTTCGCCGCATCCACTATCGCCCTCCATCCTCTACGATCTTGCGCTTCTATTTCCCATTGTTGTAGCCCAATTCTAGATAAATCGCCTTCAACATCATCCTTCCATCTTTTTCTCGGTTGTCCGACTGATCTACCATCTGGTCTTTCAAAAAACACTGTCTTTAACACTCTGTCATCCTCTGATCATACTACGTGACCTGCTTATCTTATTCGGTTTGCTTTAATGTGTCTAACTATGTTTTCAGTTCCATACAGAGTCACCAATTTAGCATTGCGGCGTCTTCTCCAATGGTGTTTGTATAATTCTATGTTAACATTCATGTTCATCACATTCTACGCTTGCTGGATAGCCCATATTTGACGAAATGCCCTGAGGATGCTATATTAAGCGAAAGTACTTGGGCAAGATTTGATTAAACTTGTGCTCGATTTTTGCCTTAATTTTCAAAGTTCTTCTCCAATCCCCTGTGAATTCCTCTCTTTGAGGGCCAAATATTATTCTGAGAACATTTCTTTCAAATACTAGAATTTTATTGATTTCCCGCTGGTTGAGTCTTACAAACAGAAATGAATGGCGAGAATTAGGAGAGGCCTATATTTGGCAATCCGAATAGAGAGGGCTTAAAAAAAAGTAAATAATACTACCAAATTGCGTAGCGAATCATTCGTAAACAGTTGAAGAGTATAGAGATCATTATACACGTGTTTTGTGTAGCATAGCAATGTGTGTATTTTGAGCCTAAATGGGTGTTGGTAAATATATTATATGCCAAGAACCTCTAAAATATTAATTCATTTGTTTAATTATGCACAATAAAAAAATGGGACAATAAAAATAATTAACTATAACGAAGAATTTTTATGCTGAATTTGCTGCTTGATAAAATATTGTTAATGATTAAGATTTTTGGATCTCACAAAGCTCCAAGATTTAGCTTTTTGCAATTTAGTTTTGATTCATAAAAATTAATCTCATAAGATTAAATTAGAACAATGTATATTATTACCAATCAGCTTTTGAATAAAATATCAAAATTATTGTTACCTCCCCAAATATGACTGCATTGTTTTACTTCTGTCACCGCAGTTATTAGTATCAGTGGTCCTTCATTATCACGCTCTTTTCCAAAATATTGTTCAATATAAGTTATTGTTTTTAAATTTAAAGATATATAAATTTTATTTCACTGGAAATATGAAATATATAATTAACGAAATAATTCTCAAATTATCAAAATAATCACGATAAAATTTACGCTACCTGGTAATATGAGTGTTCATATAAGTTTAGAAATACTAGCTTAGTCGGGGAAACTCTAAACAATTGATTGTACTGTGATGACGTTTAAATGCCATTGATGACGTGCAACGAATATGGAGGAAAAAATGTTTATCTGTCACTAAGTCAACTTAACCTATATTAATTAACCTTGATTTCCTTTATATAGTCACCGACACAGCATAAGCACAGAATAATAAACAATCAGAATGTCCACTCTCAGATGCCCCCTTTGAAGTTTTTCAGCACGCGCGCTATGTTTTAGAAGGAAACACATAACACAGACATATGATTTGTGAGGTTATGTAGTTGTTTATATTTATGTTTAATTATATTATTATTTATGTTATTATATTTAACAATGTTAATTTAATTGTATAGTATGTCTATGATTGCCGTAAGTCAATTAAACCGGATTAATTTTTCTATGCACACCACATAAACAACACTGGTTGTGGGCGACATGGAGAGTGGGCATTCTGATTGTTTATTATTCTGTGGCATAAGGAACCTATGCTGTGTCACCGATTTCACTTCTAAGCAGTGGGCATGATTTTGTACTACTATTTATTTGAATTTTCTGTGTATCGTATAACTTTTTATCGTTTATAACAACAGCTCTTAGAATGTTGTGTAATTATAAAAAAACATTTTGGAATCAATAATATTTTGGTTTTAATGTTTACCAATACTTAAGTAGTGGCTGTCTATAAATAAAATGTATTTAGTCCCAGTTATAAATCATTTTGTAATAATGAGACTTAGTAGAATAAATCACAAAATAGACCATTAGATCAATAAGTATATTGGACAGGTAATAGGCGAAGATAATAATTGTATTGTGCGATATAGTGTAATTATGTAGATAGTTTAATAAATTTGTAAATCAGGATTAATATCATCCAAAAATCTTAGTGGATAGCTTTACAAACATCTTCTAATATTTCAAAGTTTACCGATATGCTGCTTGTAATTTTTGGTTATCCTTATAACGTCTCGTTACTCTATATATATATATATATATATATATATAATATATATATAATATATATATATATATATATATATATATATTAGTAGTATATTATATTCAATCAAATTTCCCGTAATTTTCAATCCTTATTTCGAACTAATTAGTTGTTTTGTGTGTTGCTTTGACGGATACGCGCCCTGACAACTATATGTTGGAATAAGCAGTTATTTTGCGAATATAATGTCAATTATAGACTTATTTAAATTTAAAAATCTGATTATATTATTTATTTATATTATTATTATTTGAAATAATTTTTTAAATCTGATTTAAAAATTAGATTTCTACCAACCGAGAGAGCAGGCAGGATTCCGCTCAAATTATGGTACCAATGATCACCTCCACACAGTAAAGACACTCATTGAAAAATCTATAGAATATAACAAACCTCTTGTTCTCACTTTCATAGATTTTCATAAAGCGTTCGACACGATCGAATTAGACAGCCTTATAGAAGCAATGAATGACAGCAGGATTGACCATAGGTATAGTGAGCTTATTTATAATATTTACAAAAATGCCACTATGACTGTTAAAATAGACAATAAAACCCGACCAATAAAAATAAATCGTGGAATAAGGCAAGGAGATACATTGTCGCCGAAATTATTCATAACGTCATTAGAATATGCCTTTAAGATGATCAATTGGGACCACAGAGGAGTAACGATAGACGGCGAAAAGCTTAACCATCTCCGTTTCGCAGATGACATTGTCCTTATCACAGATAATATGTTAAACGAATTGGATTTTGCATGTTCGAAGGTGGGCCTGAGAATGAACTTGAAGAAAACTAAGTTTATGACAAATTTGGTCCCCAATAACCATTTGACTATTCAAGACAAAGTGGTAGAACTGGTGGAGAAATATACGTATTTGGGTCATGAAATAAGAATCAGCAGGGATAACCAAACATGTGAGCTCCAAAAACGAATTACTTTAACATGGCAGCCTTTGGAAAACTGCGAGACACACTTAGGGCCAACATACCAATCAGCCTCAAAAGAAAAGTGTTTGACCAATGCGTATTACCGGTCATGACCTATGGGGCGGAAACTATGACTTTAACCAAGACCACGGCTTCGAAACTGAGAGTGGCACAGAGACGAATGGAACGGTCTATGCTGGGAGTGACGTTGAGGGACCGAATAAGAAACGAAGATCTTCGAAGAAGGACGAGTATTACTGATGTTGTGGAACGCATAGCGGAACTAAAATGGAACTGGACAGGCCATGTAGCGAGAATGCACGATTCACGATGGACGAGCAAAATTACAAATTGGAGGCCAAGAGCAGACAAACGCAGTAGAGGAAGACCACCTACACGTTGGGCCGACGACATCAGGCGTATCACTAAAAATTGGCAACAAAGAGCACAAAATCGTGAGGAATGGAGGAGTTTAAGGGAGGCCTATGTCCAGCAGTGGAAGTGATAAATAGAAGCTGGATGATGATGATGATGATGATGATGAATGTTAATTTACCGAAATTTTTTATTTAATTTTTTTAATTGTAAATATGAAATTAACAAAATTTTTTATGATGTATGGAATTATTTTTGCGGCTTAATTATATATTTTATATTGATTGCTATTGAATTAATAGTTTGATAATCAAAAACTGCTGAAAACTAAATATTGGAACATTTTTTGTTTTTCCACGTTGCTTAAATTGTTGTCAGTCTGGCAAAGAAGGCTTTAAAATAAAAAATACGAGTATGAAGTGCGTTGTCAACAATAATCTTCACGCGTTATTTGAGTATGAATAAAGACAACCGTCAGGTTTATTACGAGTAAAATATAATAATGGCCATGAAAAACCTACTGATCCAAAATTGGCTGTGAGTTGGTAAATTGAATTGACTGTAGCAACACGTACTAACTGTGCTTAATATAATTAATAAATGTGGTGAAACTGCCAGTATTGATATTGGCGGCAAAAGCGCAGGTCTTCCAAAAGCTGTTTCTGAAAGAAGTGTAAGGCATTAATTCAGAATACGTAAGTCGGGAAGAAGAAATACACTATGAGCAGTAATTGCTAGAATGAATAGAGAAACTGAGATGAATGTTTTTAGAGAATCCTGTTGCAAAAATATCTACAAAAGCTGTTTTTGTTTTTATTCTTCTTCTTTTGGTGCCTGTCCTCTGTGGATATTGGCACATCACGTTGGTCCATATAACTTTGTTGACAGCTGCTCTAAATAGATGTATGGTAATCATTCCTGTCCACTGTCTGATGTTCTTCAACCACGATGTCCTTCTGCGCCCTTGAGATCGTTTGCCTTCTATGTTGCCTTGTAAAATTAGTTAAATTATTCCGTAAAATAGTTTCGAAACACAATTCAGATATTATTATTATTGATTATTATCAGATGTCGCTATTGCGTCCATATCGAAGCCATTTTAGTGTTGCTTCTTAAAAGGCAGAAAATATTGATCTTTCACGCTGAGAACAACTATGAATAACTGTTCTGATGAGACCTATTAGGTCGAAATACGTATCAACAGATACATAGGCGCTGTTTGCGTGAAATCAAATATTTGCTGTCTCTTTCATGAGTTGAATTAGTTGATACTTCTCATTGCGCATCACATGCCCTAAGTATGTCATCTTTCTGATTTTATCGATACGCATAATTTCCAAATCTTTATTGCGGCAGTAGCACCACATTTCGCATGATTCGAAGGCTTTGTTTTTATAAGGTACGTTTAATAGGTTCTTCTTTGTGGTTTAAAGTTTTTATTTTTTGATTTATTCGCGTAGACCAAAGGAAAACCATTGTTATTTTAAACTCAAAAAAGGAGTCGTTACATTTGGGCTAGATCAAAACTTTCGTAGATCAAACATAACTGGGACAAACGTATCTATAGCTACGAAAGCCAATTTGATGTTTATGTGGGAGATGATCGAAAGCGTCTGATTAGGGAAAAACAGAAGCATTCCATAAAGATTGTCTCAAATGGACTCTAAAGTTTCCACAGGGCATCATGGTGTGGGATTGTATGTCGGCCAAAGGATTGGGAACTTTACATTTTATTGAGGACATAGTAAACGCAGCCAAATATCAAGATATCCTTGAACATTCGATTCTATCAAGTGCGGCAAAGTTATATTTATCCAGAGATTTTATTTTTCAGCAGGACGGAGCCTACAAAGTTTTGTCACATCCTTCTAGCAGCCCAGATCTTTATCAAATAGAGACACAAAATGAAACAAAGCCTAACAAATAACCACCAACGTACTTTGCCACAACTAGGTGCTAAATTGCAAGATATATGGGATAGTTTCACCCCTGAATTATGTGAAGGCTTAGTTGATACAATGCCTAATAGAGTTCGGGCTGTTGTAAAAAACCTCTTGTTCCAATATTTAGTTGTCAGCATTTTTGGCTATCAAACAATTAATTAAATAGTAATCAACATAAAATATATAATTAAACTGTAAAAATAATTCATACATCATCAAAAATGTTGTTAATTTCATGTTTATAATTAAAAAATAATAAAATAAAAGCATTTCGGTATTGGTATATAATTTATTTTATTCGCAAAATAACTGCTTGTTTCAACATATAGTTGTTAGGGTTCGTAGAAAAACTATTTTCTTATATCCCCGGGTCTTCATTCGGGCCGAGGTTGTTTTTCTTTTAGCAGACTATTAGAGGAAATATCTTTCGTCTTTATATATGATGATATCATCTGTTGAGTTTTATGTAAAAACTAAGTTTTTTCGTCAAAATGCATCTATTATATCCGGTGGCATCACTGACATTGTCGATTCTACAGTTTATCTCTTATTTTAGTTAATTTTGCAGGATTTCCATTTACTTTTTATCCTACCTGCTTATTATATGCTTATGAATATATTTCTTAGCGGTTTTCCCTCTCATTTTATAGTTCTGCCAGTTCTATTTTCGTCACTTCCGTATTTCGCATAAGTATATGACCATCGACCTTATTACTGCTCTCTAGATTTTAATTTTAACGGAACAGGTTATATTTTTGCTTTTTATTGCGTGTTTTATGTCGTAAATATACCGGTTTTCTGGCATTATCCTTTTTTTTTACTTCCTTCTTATTACCTGGCTTGGATATAACTCTTAAAACCCCAGATACTGAGGTTACCACTACCGTAAAATTGGTTACTCTAAAATGATTCATTTAAGAATATGATGGTAAATTGTAAAATTCATTACATATTTTTTACTAATATGATTCAACAAGATCTATATTAAATATTTCTCCATAAAAAATTTTTTTTTTGATTAAGATTTTGACTACAACTGGATGAACAATTTTATACTCTTAAAGGGGTGAAATTGATCAGCCCTTTTGAAGTGAATGAAAATAGCATAATATGTAATGCTGACCGGTCATATTCGCCCAAAGTTATAAATATTTTTCAAACAATGTAAGCATTCTGAAAAAAAACAGGTCATGAAAAGTAAACTGTAATATACTTAAACCAAACAATAACAAAGTTGGGCTCCTACTCCAATGTAGAACACCAAATAACATAATTTTAAACATCTTTGAACATATGTGTATTAAGTTTAAAGTGATATTCTACATCTCCATTACATCAATGGCAACAATATCACTCACTTCAACCTTAAATTTATTATGTTCGACCAGTTTGAAGTCCTTCTTTACTTCATCCGTATATTTATATCCTACAACGTCTAGGTCCTTTTCATTGGTTTTTTGAATGTCAGCAATATAGCGATAGTATTGTTCCTTCCTTCTTCCTCCCAATACCTTTACTAACAGAAAATATCAAACTCATCCAAGTTAGAAGTTTCACTGTTTCGTTATCACTTGGTGCCTCTTCTTCACTGTCGCTTTCAGTTTCATCAGATTGTTGAGCTACAACACTTTTTTTCTGGCTCGACATTTAGTTTGGCTCGCTTAATATTTCGCCTAAATTGTGCAGCTGAATATCTGTTCTTCTTTAGATAATGTACCAAAAGGTTGTCGATTTGGCACTCTATTTCTTCATCTTCTCTTGGTAACTTATTTAAAACTTTCTCGGGGGCAAAAGAGTAAATTTCCGTGGCTGCAGGAAACAATAATTCGTTTTATAGTGCTGTTTTCGTCCACTGTTTATTTTTATCCATGTGCTGAAGGGTAGTGTTTGGACAAACAAGTTTGAAAAATCTTTCTTATCTATTGTGGTTAATGTGAAAGGGACGGAAAAAATCGACATCAAGTGGTTGGGTCAAATGTGCTGAGTTTTTAACCAAACATATAAAGCCCACATTTTGCATTTGGTAAAAAGGTCAAAGTAAACCGATCCGTAAATCTCTGCGAATATATCTATCCATGATGGGTGCGATTATATCTAGAACCTGTGTGTCAATATAGCAAGGTGATCAGTTTGGACCATTTTCATTACATTGTAGCAAACTTTTTCTTCTTTATAGATTATATATCATTATATATCAATAACAGCAATCCTGAAGCCGAAGCACACATCATTATAGCCTTTGCTGCTTTAGTAAAATTAAAAATCCGTTGGATATTTGATGC
This sequence comes from Diabrotica balteata, assembly GCA_918026665.1. NCBI lineage: Eukaryota > Metazoa > Arthropoda > Insecta > Coleoptera > Chrysomelidae > Diabrotica > Diabrotica balteata. The sequence continues at coordinate 23,002,839 of OU898282.1, forward strand.
CGCATTGAAATACCATTTTCTTATTTTCGGGGCTATCTTGTACATTGGTCTCGTCGTAGTTGAATATGCTATTAGGTGGAATATTTTCTAATTCTATACGCAGATTCTCAAAGTAGGCAACTAAAGTTTCTTTTGAAATATTAGCTCTAGGTGTTTTAATATTTATCTCCACTTTTTCGGTAATTTCTTCTTTATGCCGTCTCAGCAATGAATATACCCAGTCACTTCCAGGTAAATTGTTTCTGAAACGAGGCACATGTCAAACTTGGGCATCCAAAACACTTTTGGCTAAATATTTTATATCTCGCAAGTAGATTTTTTCTCCATTTCGGCCATTATAGCGGTTGTTAAAGGTTTCATAAAGAATTTAACATTCTTCGTCAGCGTGCCGTAAGGACTATTTTTCCTCAAGAACTTTGTGGAGGGCATTTACCACACTTACTTCGTCATATTCCTTATATATGGACGAGCACCAAGTTTTCGAATCATTTTTTCTAAAAAGAAAGCACTAATTTAAGATTTCTTCAGAAAAAATGTTATCAAGTTCGCCCCCGGTGGAGATCAATTTCACCCCACAGACCTGATCAAATTAGCCCCATTGTAATTTTTTTAATTTCCCGCTTAAATTAGGATATTCTGAAAAATAACGTGTAAGATAATTAGTTAAGTCGCACATTTTTTTGTAGTTTTATCTCAGGCACCGGAAAGTTAGGAAGCTAAAGAAACTTATCAAAAATATAGCCATAGTTAAAACACGCTTTTTTCCATAAAAAAATAAACTTACTTCAACTAAACAGTCACAGGTTTCACGCTAGTATTTACTAACTAAAGCGACGTTGTCATTCGTTTGTTAAGCTTTGTAGATTTCAGGGAAAATTAAAATATTCAGAATTCTTCGCAATTGTCAATTTCGCTCCTTTGGATCAATTTCACCCCATTTTACAGTAGTGATTATTATGCCTTACCTTCATGTAGTATCGTATGTTGTTGCTTGGTTATTATAACTCAGTAATAATATAAGTAATTTGACTTGTAAAAGTACTTTTTGTATTATTCTTATCAATAAACTTTCTATATATCTATAAAACAGTGCGGAAACCACTTATGGAATAAAATTGTGTCCTTATTTTAGATAATTATAAAAAACGCTGGGACCCGTCAACTTTTAAATTCAAATGTACTCTTTTTAAACATAAATTTAAATGTAAAGTGTGATTCACATAAGTTTAGCATAGTCCACATTTATTTTTAATGAAACACCTTGTATATTTTTATGTATTTAAAAGCTCCCTAACAACCCGATCTTGACGAACTATATAAAGCAGAGCCTATTATAAATAATACAAGGTGAAATTTTAAAATTAATGAAAATTTTTTTTTCTTCACTTTGTTGTTGGCAATAACACTATCTCCTATAAAACTTGTCCCGAACTTCGTTTAAAGTTTTTGATGGAATATTCCATATTTCTGTAGTTATCATTTCTTTGAGGTCTGCTGTGCTAGTTGGCTGTGTTGCATATACTTTGTGTTTGAAATGACCCCACAGAAAAAAATGCGGTGCCGTAAGGTCTGGCAGTCTGGCTGGCCACTCAATAGTATCTATTCATCTAATCGTTTTTATTCATATTTCGAGTTCGACAAAAGCTATTAACATGCGGTTTGCGCCATTTGTTACGAATTTAATCCAGTTCCATTATAATTTACAATAAATAGGTGTTTCCATTAAACATTTTGAAGAAACACAAATTTTATTTTTTTCTATTCGAAAGTACCAGTAACAATTAAAACTAAATGCAATTATTTTATAGTAGATGTAAATTAATTCATCCACACTCTCTTTAATGACATTAATTTCGTTAAAATTGGATGACGCAAACCAAAGTTATAGGTATTTATCCACAAATACTTTCTCATTCTCCCCCACCCTTTATTTGAAAAAATAAAAAAATATACTTGAACAACTTTGTGCAGAATTTAGGCCTCTCTAGTTTACTTATGTAACACTTGGTATAATTGTTAACCCAGAAACTTGAAAGTTATTTCCAGCGATTTCTCTTGGTCACTTTTAGTAAGGAATTTTTTCTCCTAAAGTTATAACATGAATAGTTTCTTATATGTAGCCGAGAGATCGGCTTACTGGACCACCCGGTACATTTTAAAATGTACTTAATGTCTTGACGAAAATTATACATAATTTCAAAATTTCACCCACATAATATAGTTTGTTAAGATCAGGTTGTTAAGGAACTTTTAAAAACCTAGAAATATACAGGGTGTTTTATTATATAAAAAATAAATATTATCGACTATGTTAGACTTGCATGAATCATCTTGTACATTTAAAAGTTGAGGATATCAGCTTTTTTTATAGTTTTCTAAAATAAGGACACAAACATTTTTTTCCATGACTGGTTTCTATATTGTATAAAAAAAATAACTGACTTTTTAAGATTAAGGTATTCATTAGTAGTACGTATTTTATTTAATTTCATAAACATTGTTTACAATTAAGCACCATTTGCTCCAGCGGTAACAAAACAGATATGTTGTGAAAATCCATTACTAAGTTTTACAGCGATGAAAAAAATTACGTGAAGTTCGGTGCAGAATAATGGATCTTTAAAATAATTCAGGTGATGTTCAACTAATATCTAATATACGCCTTTATTTTGTTGCTTGTTATGGCATAGTTTTTATATATTTTTGATTATACATCATTAGGGTTTGCATAACTATATATTTATAATACTACCATCTTTCTTAAAAGACTCATTAATATTCAGTTCAGCGGGGTGTGAAATTCGATAAACAAGAGATCTACCTATTTTATGAAATGAGCCCTTGGTTATGTAATTTCACACCTTGAACAATAACACCCCGCTGTGCTGAATATATATGTTTTTTAGAAAGATGGTAGTACTACAAATGCATACTTATTATTCGAATCCTATACATCATATATCATTCATTTCAACTGAATTCCAATGTTTTGCAATTGGAATATACTACAAACAGATTTGGATCAATTTAGTTAATGAAGAAAAATTGGTCAAAAAATGTCAGTTATTGTTGACTTTTTATCATATTGCCATAAAAAAAAACCAAAAATCGTCCTTAACTCTTGGTAAACAATTTGGATTTATTCTCTTACTTCACTGGCAGATGTTAAAGGTAAAATGGAACTATTGGTAATTCAATATTTTGGACAAGTATTTAAACATTATCTATCAAAAACAAAATTACATGATAATATAAATGAATGTAAGAGAAAAAAGAAATGAATAAAACAAATCAATTGAGAAAGATATAGAATGCGTTGGAATATGAATTTAATATCACAGAAAAAATATAAATTAGATTATCCATAAGACTGTGATTCTTCACTAAATTGAAAAAAAAAATAGTAAAAATAGTGAAATAAAACATTAGACCCCGATTTTGATACTTTAACGTGGTAAAAGTTGGAAAATTATGTAAATTGTAAGTATTACTTATAAATCGGCGTTTTTATTCATCAGTTCGCTTTTCAAAAAGGAGCAATAACAACTTATTTAAAAAAAATATTTATTAGAATAAAATTGCATCACTTATTTTTATTAATATTTACTTTTATTTCTATTTCATCTGTTTTACTAAAATCACAATTAAAAGCATAGAGGTAGGTTGATATCTGGGTTTACAGGCCTTGATTTCGAATTATTTGTTGCTGATACTCCAGGAAAGTAAGGAGAACACAACAAGGAATCACCATTATAGTGTAACAAACTTTAGACCTGGTGGGTATAGAAAAGAAGGATAAAGTGTGTTCACCTTGAAAACCCGCGCTCAGATGTTTTGAGGAAACAACGGCGAGCTTTGGGACGTGGGTATATAAATTAGACTAAAGAATACGCCGCCAACTGGCTTATCGTTTTCTCCAATGGAGTGCAGCAGATGCCCTGATTTTAAAACTAATTGGTTTTCTCCTTTTCTTCATATTTCAGAAAGTCCCAATACATCCTATTTTATGCAGTATTCTTCCTACCCGAAGATACTATATTCAAAATACAAAATAGTTGGTAAATGGTATCGTCTGTACTTTATGGAGGGTTACGATGTCTTAGTTCACAGGTAGCCGATTCCTTAATGTTTTCTTCGACACAATCATAAATTTGGTTTTCTTTATGTTAAGGTTACGTCATATTTTTAATAGCTTTTGAAAATAGTTGAGATTTTCTGGAATGATGATGGTATCATCTGCGTATCTAATAGTGTTAATAGGAATTCCATTCACTTTTATACCAATATTTTCGTTCTCCTCTTTTTATGTTTATTTCTTCTGTTTATCTTTATTCAATTTGCCCTGTAGCGTGTTGGTTATAGTAAAGTTGGTGATTTTTCGTATGTTTTTGTCTTTAAGAAGATAAGTTGAACTTGTCTCACTTTGTCGAATGATTTATTGTAATCAGTAAAACATACATAGACATCTTGTTTTACATATATACATCATGTCAATGTATTGTATGCAAACAGTGCTTCTCTTATTTTCTTTTTAATCCAAATTGGGTGTCACCGAGGTCTTCTCTAAGTTTGGCATATAGTCTGTGGTACATGATTTTCAGACAGAGTTTTAACATATGACTCATTAAACTTATTGTGCGATATTCATTGTAGTGTTGGGCGTTTGGTTTCTTTGGGATGTTTATAAAACTTAGATGAATTTATGATGAAGAAATTTAAAATGTAGATTTGAGACATTCTTGTGGTAATATGTCAGTTCTATAAATGTTACTGAAGGAGTCTTTCAACGTGTCTTTATTTCTCATCCACTAAATTAATAATGACAATTGGGAGGTTATCAGGTCCAAACGCTCCTATGCATTTTTCATATTTTTCTAAGCATATTGAATTTCCTCTTTTATTATATCTGGTCCTGTTTTGTTTTCTTGAGGTATCGTTTCGTTTTCTTCAAAGTTGTCTTCAAAAAGGTTTTCAAAATAGTTCTTCCATAGTTTAATCTTTCCTTCGATGTCGCTTACGAATTCCCCTCCAACAAATAACAAATTTTTTTTATGGTTTTTATTTTTTCTGTTAGTTCTTTCACTCTTCGATATAAATTAAATGTGTGTTTTTCTTGTAGTTATTCTGTTTCTACGCACTTCTATGTGTAAATCAATTTTTTTGAATTTCGAATCTTCTATTTAATTTTATTTTGGATTTCTTTTTACTTTTCAGTTATTTTTGTTTTCTTCGGGTCTTAATGAGCATTGCATCTCTGTTATTCAGTCTTATATTTTACTTTTCTTTTCTTTAAGATGTTTCAATGATTAGATTCGCTCTTTTGATAGATATCCACGTTGTATTTATATTTTCACCGTTAGTCTCTGTTTTTTTCTAAATATTCTTTCCTTTCTGCTAGTAGTTTTTCTTTACCGCATGGTTGTTTGGCTTCCTTACGTCTATTTCTTGGAGGTCTACTTCTTTTTTATTTTCTTCAATTTTATTTTTATTTTAATGTGTAATATAAGTTTACAAGGACAATTTCAGTGCTTTGTAAATTTATACTAGCAAAAATATACTGGGTGAGTTATAACTATTGAGGTTTTAGGGTTTAATTTTTTATTGAGGGAGAAATAACCGCATTAGACACGAAAAATTGATTGAGGTGTTAAAAGATGTAGGGCTGGACGGACACGACATAGCTATAATAAGCAATACATACTGGAACCACACAGGATGTGTTCGAACAGACAACGGAAATACCAATTATGTAAACATAGAACGAGGAGTGCGTCAAGGGTGCATTCTGTCCCCTCTTCTATTTAATGTCTATGCCGAAAATATCATCAGAGCTTCTCTTGAAGATCGCCCTGAAGGTGCCAGAGTCAATGGAATAATCATTAACAATGTAAGATATGCCGATGACACCGTAGTATTAGCAGAAAGAGAAGACCAACTAAAAATATTGATGGACATACTATCAGAAGAAAGTCACAGACTAGGTTTGGATATTAATCTTTCCAAAACCAAAATCATGGTATTCCACAACAACCCCCATGAACAGATTACACCCAACATACAAATCAATGGTACCACCCTTCAGAGCTCCCAAAGCTTCATATACCTGGGCAGAGAGCTAAACAGTCAGCTGGACCACTCAAAAGAAATTAGAAGACGTATTGAAATAGCAAGATCTGGCTTCATGAACATGCGTAAAATGCTCTGTAACCCCAAGCTATCAATCACAATAAGGTTAAGAACACTAAAGTGTTATGTGTGGTCTCTACTACTATATGGCTGTGAGACCTGGACATTAAAACAGTATGACGTCAACAAACTGAATTCATTCGAAATGTGGATGTACCGACGAATGCTAAGAAGCTGGACCAGCAAAACTACAAATGAAGAGGTACTGGAAATAATGAACACACGACCTCATCTGGTTAATACAATCAAAATTAGAAAGACGTCATATCTAGGACACATAATGCGCCATAAGGAATTTGAGCAGCTCCAGGTAATATTAGAAGGCAAAATCGAGGGTAAAAGGGGTATAGGAAGAAAGAAGAAATCCTGGCTCCGAAACATCAGAGATTGGACTCACACAACAGGAAATGACTTAATCCATCAAGCCCAGAACAGAGAGAAATTTGCCATATTGATCGCCAACCTCAATAGAGAAGGCACTTAGGAGGAGGAGGAGAAATAACCAAACCCTACTAGGGTTTGGGTATTTGTCTAAAAATAGTGCTATTGGACCAAATATTTCTTTTTAATATGTTGTTTACGAAAAAGATACATTATGTTAAAAGTTATATAATTTTATTTAGAATTTTACATTTTCATACAGGAGCCATCAAGTGGATATTTCCTGATCTCAAAAAACTGTTTTTAAATTTCAGAGTTGTTACTGCTCCAAAAAATATCATCTTCCATAGGTTTTGAATTGGTTTTATAAAGGCTAACACATCAACCAAAAAGTAGATAGTTGATACAGCTAAAATATTTTTGTACTTAATGTGAACGTATTAATTAATAATTACTAATGAAATTAATTTGGCTTTGTTTAATGAATCTTTACTTTCTACAGGTGAATATGCTGGAGCCCAAGGTTTAGGTCTTTTGAGACTGCATTCTACGTTCCGACACGATCTAAAGATATATGCTTCTGACGAAGGTAGGGTTCAAATGACGGCTGCGGCTTTTGCCAAAGGTCTGTTAGCTTTAGAGGGAGAGCTCACTCCAATTTTAGTGCAAATGGTTAAAAGTGCAAATACGAATGGACTTTTAGATAACGACTGTGATAGTAGCAAGTATCAAAATATGTAAGTATAGTATTCAATTTGTTTGTTTAAGAATATACAAATTAATTATCATGTATTTAAAAAATACTAAAGATCATTAAGCCGTGAAGTTGTCTTTTTTAATATTTCAATATTTAGAATGTTATGAGAAGATTTAAATATTGTTCTGAATATATTTTTTTGTGTCATTTTAATATAAAGCTCTATTTATGAGAGTGAAGGTTTTGATTTCCACTTTAAAAATCGTTCTCAAAATATCAATTTGTATCAATTTTCTTGGAGGAGAGAATGAAGAAATTTAAGAGAGCCCTGTGTCTAGCAGTGGACATGATATATGAAAACTGCATGATGATGATGGTCAATTTTCTTTAATAAAATTTAAATTGTTTATAAATCTTATTATATTAAGGGATTCTACAGTATTCATTGCCTTCCCTCGCTCAACCGTTTCCATGTCTCTCTGTTGTCTCATCCATAGTTTAGGCCTCTCTTACTCATGGCGTCGTCTACTTCGTTAATCCAGGATCTTCGGGTAATCCTCTTTTCCTCCTTCCTGTGGGCTTCATTCTTCTTCTTCTTCCTATGCCGTCCCCATTAACGGAGGTTGGCGACCACATTTTTAAAAGCTTCTCTGTCTTTTGCAACGTGGAATAATTCGTCTACAGTCATGTTTGTCCAGTCTCGAATATTTCGCAGCCATGACTTCCTCTTTCTACCTATTCCCTTTTTGCCATCGACTCTACCCTGCATGATGACCTGCAGAAGACTATATTTATTATTTCTTAGTATGTGTCCAAGGTATTGCTGGGCTCCATTCGGTTATTCTATTTATCCATCTGCTGTCGCTAGTTCTTCTTATATATGTTAGTATGTCTGTTTCTATTGATGTTCTTTGCTTTATTTCGTCATTACTTCCCAATCGATTCTTGTTACTCTGCAGCATCTTCGCAGGCATTCCATATCTGTTGCTACTATCTTTCTGCTGTTTTTCTTGTTTATTTATCTTACTGTGTTAAAAGAATTAAATTAATTATTGTTTACTTTACATTAATGTTTTTTTTTACGTATAGGTGCAAGACTAGGTTACACGAACTTATGCAAATAGATCGAGACTTTACACAAGAAGACAAAGAAAAAATTAATCCGTGCAATTCCACTAGTATAGCAGATGCTTTAGAATTCGTAAAAAATCCGGTAAAATGTTGTAAACACGTCCACGAATTGATTAAAAATTTATTAGGAATAGTGCAAATTAAAAAAGAAGATCCAAAAAGCAGAGGTAAGAATACTATTTCAATGCCCTGAAACTGTTGAAAATTTATGTTGAATATTATGTTATGACAATTACATTTTACATTTGTTTTGATGCTATTTACAATGCGGAAATCGTTTTTGAAAACATTTTTAAAATTGTTAGTATTATTAGTGATCTTAACTTAGTAACCTGTAAAAATGTTAATTTGACAATTGTCTTACTTGGCCTCGACTGGTAGGATTAACCATGGTTTGAGTTTTATCGATATCAAATTCTGATCTTTCTGTGACTTTTGAAGACTTGTAAATATGATCATAAATTTGAAAATTAAGACACCTAGTTAAAACGCTGTAGTATCATTTCTGAGTTTTTTAACATATGTAGCGAAAGACTGCAAGAAGAAACCACCAAGTTAATACATGAAGTGTCGTTCAAAGTTAATTCACGAACAAGAAAAAGGTTAATGTTGTTTGAAACATTCTAAATGTTTGGCATTCCTTTTCTCAGATAGCTTAGCTTCCTCCGTAGATGTATTAATTGTTACTTTGGAAACGTCAGAGTCTTCTAACATTATTGTCACAAATTGGTCGCATTGCTCCTGTAGTGATCCTCTCCCAAGTTAACATGCTTCTTTTCTAACTTGGCTGCACGGTACTGAAGACGACCAATAGTCAGAAATACATATATACGGTTGCCTTCCATCTTAATCACATATTTTATTATATTGTTGGGAGCTATGCCGATACCTTCTACCTTTATTTTATTGTGAACTCGAATTAGGTGTGTGTATGGTATCAAATAGAATTACACTATGGTATCTAAGAGGCGTCAAGAGATCAAGAAGACGTCCAAATTTAAGATAGGATTATGACATAAAGAAACAAGCCAAAACAAGAAAAGCAAATTTTAGAAAATCGTGGGCAGATATGAAGAATGAATATGTAAGGAAGGCTACATCATAATCGGTAGAATATGCTTAGAATGACGATGATAATATGTGTGTGGTACAACCTTTTCTAAAATATTTTTCTCTTAAGCTTTTTTAAATCTTTGTTGTGGTTCTGTAGAGATGTAGGAAGAAGACGAACTCCTGGCTACGAAATCTAAGGAGTGGTTTGGTCTGAGCTCTAGCCAACTATTTAGAGCTGCTGTAAGTAAAGTAAGAATTGCCATGTTGATATCCAACCTTCGTTAGAAGATGGAACCTTAAAAGAAGAAGAAGTGATGTTCGATATGTTTCTCCTAAATAAGATGATTCCAATGACTTGGTTTACGAGTGGAGCTCAGTTCCAATTTTTTTCATGGTAATATATTCAAAAATAAGCTCATCCAAGTTTTGCCGTTGGCTTTAGCTTATTTATTTATTTATTATTTACCGTATGGCGTATACAAGTCACCTATAGATAAAATGCAATGATAAATAAATACATAGATAGTCATAGCCGAATATTCAGGTTCAATATTTAGTCAATTTCTCAAGGTGTCACGTCCAGGATGTCGGTCACTTTGCCGGCATAAGATCTCAGAGAGCATTATGTTACGATAAGTGGATTGTTGTTACCCCGCACTGTAATCACACTCTGAGGAAGAAAGTCTGTCCGACCTAAATAGAGAGTTGACATTGCATTTCCCATTCTGATTCTATTCAGAGTAGTCACCGCTTTCGAGACAGATCTAAACCTGGAGGCTTGCGCATTGGTACTAGTGAGTTATTAGATTATGGGAAAGCCTGTTATTCCCATTATTTTTTATATATCAGGACTTTTTCGCTAACCAGAGGTGAAAGTAGTGTAATCTATTCTAGATACTCCTCTACTCAGCAGCGTGAATAGGTAGTTATTGGTTTTTCTGTAGTTTTTGATACTTCCTGCCGAGGCTGGGTTCTCTACGCAGGTGTGGTGGTGGGATATTACTCAATATAGGTAGCTAGTATGTAGGAGTTCATTTTATAGTTCCTGAAATGATTCTCATTGTTTGGTTTAGTTCTACATAACTTCTCTGTGTGAGTGATATTTAACATACTGGAGAACAGTACTCCTCTGCCGAGTTAACTAGTCATAAAGCTGAATTGCACAGTAAAGATACATGAGATCCCACCTAATAGTACTGCATAATTTTTGGATGATGTTGTTCTGGTTACGGTTATTAAAATGTTTTTAATACAGAGTTCTATCGAGCGTAATGATCAGGTTCTTTGGGGTTTTAGCCCAGGTTTTAGCTCATTATATAATAACCAGGAATTTATGTTGCAGATGCTGTTTTGTATCATGGAGAAACTTGGGAATTAATGGGAAGAAGATGGGGGAAAATAGAAAAAGACTTTTTTACAAAAAACAAAACGTTTGATATTAGTAAAATACCCGATATCTACGACTGCATTAAGTACGATCTACAACACAACCAACATACTCTGCAGTTTGATCAGGCCGAGGAATTGTATACGTATGCTAAATATTTAGCTGATATTGTCATACCCCAGGTATTTATTTAAAAATGGTACATTATTAGCATTTAAAATTATTATCATTACAGCATATACTATCAATTTGAATACGTTCGTGAATATTTTTTTTATTCCTTAAATTTTAATACGTTCTTGAGATTTCCATACATGTTTTATGATTGATACTTCTTAGTTTTCCTGTATTATAGTATTAGTATAGTCCGGCAATCAAGTCATTGTTGCGTAGCAAAAATATTCTTGGTCACATATCGTAGTCAAGGAGATGCTTTCACGACTGTTCTAATTATACAGTGTTTTCTGGACTTGTAGGCTGTGGTGTGCAATTATATTTCCTAGAGTTTGAATTGCAAGGAAATATGTAGACATTGTTTAAGACGATACTATAACGACCTTAGCTGTTTTCCTTTGAGTTACGACCGTTGCGGCACGCTTTTAATGGTCTGCCACAGTCCCAGACGTAACGTCGACTATAATTACTTCCGGGATAAAAAGAACCAGACAAACCAGAAAAACAACATATTATGACTCTAGACGAATAGGCATCAAATTAAGAGTAACCATTAGACCTAAATGGCAAAATAAACCATACTGTATTCCATTTAAGGTGGGGCGAAGAAAATAATTGGTCTTAAGGTAATATAAACGGGGCTCATCTATACATTAATGGGACGCAGATAGAGCGAGTAAAACAGTATTGTTACCTGGGAACTATTATTAACGAACAGTGGAGCAATTTACAGGAAATAAAGTGTCGCATAGGAAAGGCAAGAACGGTCTTTAACAAAATGAGCGCCATCTTCAAAAGTCACAACATATCCCTTGATACAAAAATGAGACATTTGAGATGCTATATTTTCTCTGTGTTGTTGTACGGGGCGGAGGCATGGACGCTTACACACGCCACTATTAAAAAACTTGAAGCATTTGAGATGTGGCTTTATAGAAGAATGCTGAGAATATCATGGACAGCAAGGATCACGAACAAGGAAGTTCTAGGAGAAATGAAGAAGGAACCAGAGATTGCGTTTACGATCAAACGCATAAAAATTGCAATATCTGGGACACGTTATGAGAAATCAGCACCGTTACTCCCTGCTACAGTCTATATTGCAAGGTAAAGTCAAAGGTAAGCGAGGACCCGGTAGAAGGAGAATATCGTGGCTGCGGAATTTAAGAACATGGTTTAAGAAAACCTCAACGGAGCTATTTCGAGCCGCAGCGAGCAAGGTTATGATTGCCAATATGATTTCCAACATCCGAAACGGATAGGAACCAGAAGAAGAAGAAGAAGGTCAATGAGGATAAGAAAAGTAAATGGTGCTTACAAAGAGCCCAACATTAAGAGGTAGACAAAATTTATCGATAAATGAATACAACTTAGAAGACTTTAAACAGTTCAAGTACCTAGGAGCGATCATAACAGCAAAAAACAGCTATGAAAAGGACGGGGAAGCTAGGGCTATTACATGAAACAGCGCATATTATTTACTAGCGACGGTGCTTAAATCAGGAATACTCTCAAGAGCAGCAAAAATAAGAGAATATAAAACCATAGTTCGTCCCACAATAACGTATGGAAAAATACAGAGACACTGAACCAGCGTGAAGGCACAAAGTTGCTGGTGTTGCAATGGAAGATACTACTGACTCTCTTTAATTTTTTTTAGAAATGAGACAAAAGAAGAATGGAGTAAATATAACCAGGAACTCCAGCCACTCTATGAAGATGAAAATATAATACGCATCACATTTTGGAAAAGGCTCGTAGATAAATATAAAATAGATTAGATAAATAGTAAAGTTACCATAAAAACAGTTATTCAATTCTTGCAGGATTTTCTTCCTAATATTTTTGGATATCTTTCATAAGTACTGAATTAATTCTTAAATCTTTCATTTTCTTCCACAGTTGTGGAATCAGATCTTTTAAGACTGCTTCCTAACAGATCAATTCAATGACGGCACGATATCGATGAAGCATGTGTTGTGCCGTTCCTTTACTGCTCTCTACTCACTGACATGTGTCTTTTTAGCATTTTAGTTCAGGTGGTTCGTTTTAGAGCAGAACGTTGTAGAACAGATTTAACCGCTTTCTAAAATTAAATAATAATGCAAAGTCGTGGAACAAATGTCGTATGTCGAGTACATGTATGCCGAAGGTTAAATATAACATGCTTTATCCCTAACGCGCCGGTCAGACCTGTGGGGGAATGACCATCAAAATGGTAGAAGGTAGAAGTGACGTATTGTGTCACTATTACGCTGACCCAAGAGCATATGGATTTCTAGGTACTCTTTATATGGCGACTCTTGATGTGTACATTATCTATGATGTATGGTACAGTTGTTTCGTACTTCTACTAGGTTTCGTAGTATTCTACCTATTTCTGGTACATTGCACTTAATTATCGATAATGTTTTAGATTGTTATTATTATCAGTTAACAATGTTATTAGGAGGTAATTACTGTATTTTGTGAGAATACACCACAATTTTTATTAAAAGTATTTTATATTTTGATTTTAACCTCGAAAATTTGTATTTTGAGAACAATTTCCAAGGTGCAAATCGAAATGTCAAATATAAAGAAATTTTTAATCAAAAACTATCAAATTGGCGCTTGGTGATGCCAGTAAGATAAACATCGCCAATAGTTTTTGCTGTTTATTTAATTAACTGTGTTTTTATTACATTTTTTACTATATTGTCTCTGTTACTATTTAACTAAATATTTAAGTATAAACACACTCCAATAATTGCATGCATTTTCAAAGTATGTTTACTGTCTTAATACATTTTAACATTCTTCATTAAAAATTTTGTCTTTGGTTATGTGTAAACTAACCGAAAACTAAATAAATTAACTAGAATATACTCTTTTCTTATTCTAACTCTTACGGAAAAAGGAATATGGCCTGACGTCCCAAGAGAAATTGACCATCGGACAGGGTATCTGTACGCCGCTGCTGAAAAAGATCAAGGCAGACCTGCAGAGGAACATAGAGGAAACTGGAGAAGAGAACGTAAATCGATTGAATCCGAGGTATTCGCATGGTGTTTCCAGTCCTGGAAGACACGTTAGAACACGACTGTATTTTACCAGTGAAAGTCACATTCACTCGTTGATTACTGTCTTGCGACATGGAGGGTTAGTCGATGTAAGTATTCTAGTCTTATTTTACTAAATTTTTACAAAATCAGGGTTTATTTTAATGACGACGAGCTTAATTAACTATATAATTTTTAAGATATGGTAACTCTGATCTAGAGACGGTCAGACGTCTCAAGTTTGCGTTATATGTAGTATCTAAGTTTCGTTTTCGATCCCCCTAAGATATTTTAAATTTTATCTATCCATCAACGGAAGGAATCCAACGTCATGTATCCCAGGCTGTCGTGGTTGGATCTGACATCAAGTCGTCCATCTAATATTATGATAAATCCATTTTCATATGTTTAATATTGTACCAATTCCATATTTAATTCTATTTCCATTTATCTTTTATTTAAGTATGTATTTGGGTTGGGATCTTGGGGATTATAAATAACATGATTAATTAATACTGTTAAAAGCTCGTATACACTCCAAAACTACTTTATCCAGAAGTTTTGAACTCCGTCTGGTCCAGGAGATTTCCAGTGATGAAGCTCTTTGATAATGTTCGAGACTTCTTCAGTGGTGAAAGGCTCATATGGAATATTGGTGTAGTGTTGACAGTTGTGCGTTGTTTCTTCAATCCACCCAGCATTAGTATTATGAATAGCTGCCGTCGAAAGTTGGTTTCCCCAAAACGCGTGAATTTCTTGGCTTAGGTAGGATTTATTTTCAAATTCTACACTGGAATTCAGTTTTCTATAGAAAGCCTTGTCTGTATGATAAAAAAGTATATTGTCGCATTTCCGGTTGTTACCAACTTTGTATCTCCTTAGGCGATCTGAATAAACGGAGAGTTTTTGTTTTAATGTGTCCAGGCAGTGTTGAGCTGTGTTGTTTTCTGGATCATGTCGTGAGTGTCTGGAAGTGTTCAGAATTATTTCTTCAGCTCTTTTAACTACTTTTTGAGTTCTTACTCCTCGAATGTATTAGTAATTTGTCCAATATCCCTACGCAATAGTTCAATTTTCCTGAGCAGCCGTTTTTCCCAGGGTGCAACTCTGTTTTCAGTCCTTCCGATATTTGTACTCCGTATCAGCATATGCAAATATTCTAATGTATAGGCTTTCACGATATAATTGGGTAGGACTTCAGTGTTGACAATAGGTAACCACCTAGTTTCTTACAAGAGTTTAGTTTTGGTAGCGGTGGTCTGCGGTAGAAAGATGTTTCCCGAGGCTGAGGGTTTCATACTCTTCATTCAAGATCAGGTTATTCCAACTAAAAATTACCGAAATATATTGTTAAAGATCCTCAAGTCCAAAATGACAAATGTCGATATGGATGCCAAGCCCAAGAAACCAGCCAACATCTAAACGGTGGCTGCCAGGCGTTTGTTGATGCTGATTATAAAGAACAACATGACACATTTTAATTTTTCAGGTTAAAAAAGACGAACAGTGGCGCAGAGCTATGGAGTATGTTTCGTGCGTCTCCGAATTGAATTATATGTCACAGATTGTTATAATGCTCTACGAAGATCCTACGAAAGATCCTTGTAGCGAAGAAAGATTCCACATCGAGTTACATTTTAGTCCTGGCGTCAATTGTTGTGTACAGAAAAACCTTCCTCCAGGTCCTGGTTTCCGACCTCATTCGAGAAACGAATCTGCTGCCAGTAAGAATGCTGTAAGTATTATCAATCATTGTAGACTTTCGTTTTGTAATGATAGGTTTCCGGAATTTATATATATATATATATATATATATATATATATATATATATATATATATATATATATATATAGGTTTTGGTCTAGTATTATTCTTTGCAAGCGTTTCGGAATTGCAACTAATCTACATATAACAGGAGGAGCGGTAAAGACCAAGGGTGTCTACCTGATGGTGAGCAAACGCTAGTTGTTGTCGGCTTTTATAACCAAAGAAAGGCATATACTAATTCATGAAGAAATAATTTTATACCAGGGCCTATAAATAAAATTAACATGAAAATTTAATTTACATTTTTGCTTTATTTGTTAAGTGGTTATTGTCCATATAAACTGAAGCAACTTGCTTTCACTACAGTATGTTTGCAACATTTACTACTTTATTCGATCAAAAACTTTCTTCTAATCAGTAAAACAAAAGTGAACCATCTCATTCGAAAGGTCTATTTAAATATTTTTTCTTTGGATATACTAATAGATTTACTGTCTTTATTTTCATATTAAAGAGTTTAAATACATCCGAAACGGCAACTCCAGAAGAAGGAAAAAGTAGGTGTTCGCCCAGAATTGACGAAGAAGTCGAAATGTGTATAGAAGAAGAAAAATATATAATTAATTCTCCGAAGGATTCCGAATCTCCGACAGATACTCAAAAGATGTCACCGCCTTGTTCGCCGGAGATATATTATCGGGGAAATATGAAAATTAGTAATCCCATTCCTATAGGGTAAGTTTCTATTTGCAGGTTACATTTTTCTATCATGCTCGAGTTCCAGCAAACTTAAAATCAATGTAGATATTTTATTATGTAATACTTTTTCTTACATATTTGTTTTTACAAAAAATGAAACAAAATGACTATCTAAGAATTTTATTAAATCTACACAGGATATGTCTTCTTCTTATGATACTATTTTCATTGTAAGTTGACAACAATCTCAGCGAAGTAATGTCTATCTTGTGCAGCTCAAAACAGTTAATGTAAGTATTTATTTTTAAGGTCGTATGAATCTCCTTTTGTGAATTAACTGGTTTAGAAGTTGTTGAAGAGCTTACGAATTGTCAGCAAGGATTGCAATGTTCTCTGCATAACTTTGTCCTTCGTTTTGATTTATTTTATTGTTGATTGGTTGTGTGCAATATATACTTCATTTAAATTCAAGATAAGCTTGAGGTAAACAGGTGATCGTTTCAGATAGGTGATCGGTGGGTGTGTCGTGCCTGCGCAGGTTGTCCTTGTTTAGCACTTAATTTCTAACCAAGGGCAAGGTATGACGACATGATACACCCACCGATCACCTATCTGAAACTGTTTACCTCGAGCTTATCTTGAAATTGAATTAAGTATAGCGTAGAACTCTTCGACTATTCCTATTACTTTTTAGTTCCTAGTCTGTTCAATTTGTTCATGTTTAAATTTCCTAATATATGTTCTCACAGCTTTTGATATATGTTGATTGAGTGCCCATTATGCTTTGTGGTTCACTTTCCTCTTATCACTTTGTAACTGCCTCATTTCTATTATTTTGAGTTATGTTTCTAAAATAAGTTTTTCATCTCGTTTGTATTTGGGCAAAATTCTGGTTCAAGTGTGTCAACTATTTGTTTATTCAACTCATCTATGATGTTATGCTGGATCCTTTGTACTTAACTATCTAGGTGTTCAATCTGTGTTACTTTACGTATTATATTCATTTCTATATTCAGAAATGAATATAATGTCAAGGTCTTAATTTTTTCAGTTTGCATCCATTTCTTACAACATAGATAAACAAAAAAGCAATATAATAGTTTATATATATATATATATATATATATATATATATATATATATATATATATTAGTAGTTTTGAGTTTCTTGAACCGTATTATATTTAATATAAAATTAATATTTCTTGGGTTAGGTTCCATAAAGATATGTTACATGTGGAACTAGATTTTATTTTCCATTGCAATTAATCAACGTTTCGGCAGGAAACCCTTGCCTTTGTCAAGATTCTAAAATGTGTATAAATATAAGGACAAACAGATATTGTAAAATATGTATATATATATGACTTACCAAACCGTAAAACGTGACACAGACATTAACGAACTGATACATAAAAGTTGATATCTGATATCTCATTGTTTACTGTCATTAGTATATAATTATTTTTATATGGGCGTATCGTTGATGTTTTTGAAAAAGGTAAGGTGGAGATATGTTATGACTTTAAGAGCTTTTTATGATGTTATATTGTTATTGTTTAAATCAGATTGAAATATATTTTATTTAGGTTTTGTATATCTTTTTTGTCATTTATTGCGTTGGTGTTTCTTTTTATTTCTATTGATTCGTATATCTCCCTTTCTTTTGTTTTTTCTGTTTTTAAAATTTTTAAACTTTTTAAACATAAATATAAGCTTTATCAATTTTAATTCTGTAAACCTTACACGTAAATTCGAGACAAATGTTTTTAATTTGTTTGTGAAACAAGTTTTAAATTTACTAATCACTGATACTGTTATCTCATTAAAAAATCTAAACTGTCAACTCAATAAAAATGAATCAAATTTAATCAATATACTACCACCAGATATTTTTAATACATTTAAGAATATGTGTTTAAAACAGAGTGAATATATTTTTAACAAAACTAAAAATAGGAACACCAAAAAGATTAATAAATTACTTCTAAAATCAAATGATACTGAAAATAAATTAGAAAGATCTTGGGTCGAAAATTTAACTACCGTCGAAATGCCTAACGACGTACAAGAGATTTTAAGTTTAGGAGACAACTTTGCAGTTCCTGTTCATAATAAAAACGAAATTCCTGTGTCTGGTATTGTATATTCGATTGAAAATTCAATTTCTAACTTAAATGAAACTTCACAACATCAAATAAGAACAAAGTGCTGTAATATTTTATCCAATTTTAGAAACAAAAATAAATATTCATTTGAAAATAAAGAATTACATAAAAAAATTCAAAAGACAAAAGCCTTTTTGAGGGAAAATCCTAATGTAGTTGTATTAAAGCCTGATAAAACTAACAAAACCGTTATTATGGAATCTAATAATTACGACAATAAAATGAATGATCTTTTAAAAGATGACACCATATATCATAAACTTAGAAATGATCCTACCAATATCTTCCAAAAAAGAAATAATGCTCTTATTGACAGATGGGACAAAAGTGGATATATATCACCAAATACAGCAAAATCACTTAAGATACACAACGCTATTCCACCAAAAATTTATGGTTTACCTAAAATACACAAGGAAAACATACCTCTACGTCCTATCGTTTCCTGCATTCAATCACCTTTCGAAAATCT
Organism: Diabrotica balteata; assembly: GCA_918026665.1. Taxonomy (NCBI): domain Eukaryota; kingdom Metazoa; phylum Arthropoda; class Insecta; order Coleoptera; family Chrysomelidae; genus Diabrotica; species Diabrotica balteata. The sequence goes on from OU898282.1 coordinate 23,021,996, forward strand.
TTCAAAGTTCTTGAAAAACATTATCTCCAATGTCATAAATAAAAATCCTTATTATATTAAAGATTCCAACGATCTTATTTCTAAAATTAAAAACATTCACGTACCGGATAACTATAAATTAATCTCTTTAGATGTCATTTCACTATACACTAACATCCCAATAAAACTTGCCACTGACATCATTAAAAAGAAGTGGAATGACATAAAAGAATACACTAACATCCCATTAGAAGAATTCCAATCATCTGTAGAGTTAACGTTAAACTCAACATACTTTTTATATAAGGACGAAATATACCAACAAATGGATGGATGCGCAATGGGTGCAAGTATATCTAGTGTCATTGCCCAACTGGTTCTGGAAGACTTAGAAGAATCTGTCATGAGTCATTTAGATTTTAATGTACCATTCTTCTACCGCTATATCGATGACTGTGTCTGTGCTATTCCAACAAATAAAACAACCGAAATCTTAGATATTTTCAACAGTTACCATCCAAAATTAAAGTTCACTATAGAAATTGAACAAAATAATAAAATAAACTTTCTGGATATCACCTTACATCGCATTAACAATACAGTTAAAACCATGTGGTTTACAAAAGAAACATGGTCTTCACGATATCTTAACTACAATTCCCATCATCCATTTTCCCATAAGAAGTCTGTAATTATAAGTCTCGCTGATAAATCTATAAAACTAACAGATCCAGAATACAGACCAACTGCAATAAAAAAAGCAAAAAATGCCCTTCTAAAGAATGCATATCCCGAACATTTAATCGAAACTATTTTCAAATCAAGACTCAATAAATTTTATAACAATACAACTAACAACAAACCCAACAGTATCAAAACCACTTATACAACTCTTCCATATATAAAAGGTTTATCCGAACAACTAACAAATCTTTTAGCCAAACATAATATAACAGTAGCCCACAAAGGCAACAACCTCTTAAATAAATACTTCACAAAACTAAAAACACAAACTCCAAAACTTAAAAAATCACATGTTGTTTACGAGATACCATGTACAAACTGTGAAGGTGTCTATATCGGTCAAACCAGTCAACTGCTTCAATCCAGAATTCGTTCTCACAAATACGACAAGAACAACGTCACTGCGCTCACAAAACATGAAAGCGGGAAGAAGCATAAATTTGACTTTGAAAACATTAAAATTTTAAAAACAGAAAAAAACAAAAAGAAAAGGGAGATATACGAATCAATAGAAATAAAAAGAAACACCAACGCAATAAATGACAAAAAAGATATACAAAACCTAAATAAAATATATTTCAATCTGATTTAAACAATAACAATATAACATCATAAAAAGCTCTTAAAGTCATAACATATCTCCACCTTACCTTTTTCAAAAACATCAACGATACGCCCATATAAAAATAATTATATACTAATGACAGTAAACAATGAGATATCAGATATCAACTTTTATATGTCAGTTCGTTAATGTCTGTGTCACGTTTTACGTTTTGGTAAGTCGTATATATATACATATTTTACAATATCTGTTTGTCCTTATATTTATACACATTTTAGAATCTTGACAAAGGCAAGGGTTTCCTGCCGAAACGTTGATTAATTGCAATGGAAAATAAAATCTAGTTCCACATGTAACATATCTTTATTGAACCTAACCCAAGAAATATTAATTTTATATTATATATATATATATATATATATATATATATATATATATATATATATATATATACACAACGATATCTGTACACACATATTGTTTGTTATATAAAGAAATTCTCACACTGTATCCGGTCATGAAGCCATGCATCTTGCAAAATGTCTCAACGAGGAATTAGCTAATCAAGCTGCTCAGCAGGGTAGTCGCAGTTACGGACTCAACCGAGCAACTAGCCCCGAGTTAGATCAGCAGCGATCCAGGAGCTACGATCACAAGAGTCCTCAGAAGGGTAAAGGTAAGCCAACATTGTATTTTTTACTTTTTTGTTTTAGTTACTTGTATTTGCTTTTTGTTGTTAATTTGAAATTCAGGAAAGAGAAAAATTTACTTGTACATAGTTTATTTTATCATATTAACAATCTTCCAACATTCTACTAAAAAAACTATTCTTATTTATAATATACTATATACATATAAAGGTATATTAAGTAAAACTGATATATTCTATTCATATGTATTCACATACAATTTATTGATAAAATAAAACTGCGTCAAATAAAACAATAAAAATTTTAAAATAAAAAAATAAAGGTTTCAAATTTTTATACTTAGTCGTTTATAAATTGGTATTTAAAAGTTTAAAGGTTTTGATCAAAATCAATGAATATATTCTTATATTATATAAGGTTATTTCCACTTTGGATTTTGAGAACGAGTGGAAATCGAAATGTCAAAATAAACTTTCTTTTATGACTATTCTCTAGAGTTTAGTCTTGAAACCGGTCATCCTGGATTAATAAGCGTAGTTATAAATTAAGTATTGGTTTATGTGGAATAAACCACACAATTAATTGTAATGAGAATTGCATTTTACATTTATTTTTGACGTTTAGATTTCCAATCCGGAAATCGTTTTTAAAAATCAATTTGACAGTTGACCGTAAACCAATTTAACAGTTGACGACCACAGAATAATAAACAATCAGAATGCCCACTCTGGTTAAAAAGATAAGTACTGGTATACATGACAAATTAAGCGGGTTTAATTTATTTGCGGCAACTACAGACATAATATGCACTATTTTTTCGTACTTTTAGTTGAAGAATAGATTAAAATATTTCAAATGTAGTAAATTATTAATCTCTAAAAATTTAAATTACAATTCTGTCGTAGGTTGTCACAAATTTCTCAATTCGAGTCTATGTTTCCGTCTAAAACATGGCGTTCGCGCCCTGACAAACTTCAAAGGCGGCATCTGAGAGTGGGCATTCTGATTGTTTATTATTCTGTGACTTGGCCTTGATCTTTTAGACAAATAGCCACACTTTGACTGGCATTTTGAGAGGTGATCTACCCTCTGATTGATACCAAATTTTGATCTTTATTTATTTGGTTAATTATACAGTGTGTAAAAGCCAAATTGAATAAATTCATTATTTAGGTTACTGTACATATTTATAAAAAATCCCGAAACACGTCAAATTTAAATTATAACTTGACATTCTTTAACGTGAAAATGTAACACCTACCTTCAACCCCCTTAGAATGACAGGTACAACCCCCAATTTTTAAAATAGGAAGTATAGGCTTGTGATATATCGTTTGAAAGGTCTTTTCATTCTCCATTCAAAAATGTCGCTTTCAAGTTTATTAAGATTAATTAAGATAAAATAAATTAAAATCATGTGGTTACCGAAATTCGCTAAAATATACTCAAAACTTATTTCCCGTTTAGGTCTTGATAATGAGAAAGTGAACAAAAACCATAGCAATGTGGTTTTTAGATGGTAACCATTAAAAAACTTTAAAGAATTTCCGTGGCAACGTTATTTTAACACGCATTAGTAAATTGTTTTATTTAAGTTGTCAGTATTTTAATTTAAGTAAAAAGTTCGTTCAATTCAATTCTGAAAAATGGTTAGAATAACGGAAATGCATAAAATAACAGTTTTACAAATGATTGGTTACGGAGATAACACCCGAACACAACAGGAAATAACTCGCCTATTTCATGAGAAATTTCCTAATTTACCGCCTATATCCCAAGGAACAATAAGTAAAATAGAGAAGCAGTTTCGCGAGTTTGGTCATGTGAGGCAGATAAAAAAAAGCAGCTGCCAATGCACTGAGTGATAAACTCAAATTAGATGTGTTGCTTGAGTTTCAGGAAAATCCACATACATCGAGTAGACAGGCATCCACTACATTCAATGCTAGCCATAGATCGATAGTAAACATATTAAAAGAAAATAAATTGCATCCCTATAAGATGATACCTACTCAGAAGCTCATGGAAGACGATTTTGATAGGAGAACTTTTTTTTGTGAGCAAATGATGGACATTGGATAACAATATTATCCAATTAGAAGACGTTATGTTTTCTGATGAGTGTACTTTTTCACTTAACGGTCATGCTAATCGGCAAAATTGCCGCTACTGGGCCACGGAAAATCCTCACTGGATGAGAGAAGAACACACTCAATACCCTCAAAAGGTTAATGTTTGGGCAGGGATTGTAGGAATCAATATCATTGGTCCCTTTTTCATTGAGGGCAACTTGAATGGCAACAATTATTTGGCACTACTTCAAAATAATGTCATTCCAACGTTGGCAAATTTATATCCTGATCCAGGAAACCCTCAAGTTCCAGCGAATACGATATGGTTTCAGCAGGATGGAGCACCACCACATTACCAACTTAATGTCCGGCAGTACCTCGATACAATATTTCCCAATCGGTGGATAGAGAGGCGAGGATCGATTGAATGGCCAGCGCGATCACCTGATCTTACATTATTAGATTTCTTTTTATGGGGATATGTGAAGAGCCATGTTTACAAAACTAAACCTATTTTAAATGACTTAAAAGAACGAATAACGCTTGCGATTAGGTCGATCACGCCTGTTATGTTAAATAATGTTAGAAGACAGTTTTATTTGAGATTAGGATGTTACCAAGACGTTCGCGGTGAACATTTTGAACATCTACTTCATTAACATTCATAGTTTTTTTTCGTGTTCTACATTTTATTACATTTTGCATTACATTTTAGTTTTTGATTGTATTGTAGCGAATTTCGGTAACCACATGATTTTAATTTATTTTATCTCTATATATAGTTTATTAATCTATATAGTTATTAATATCTATAGTTTATTAATCTTAATAAACTTGAAAGCGACAACATTTTTGAATGGAGAATGAAAAGACCTTTCAAACGATATATCACAAGCCTATACTTTCTATTTTAAAAATTGGTGGTTTTACCTGTCATTCTAAGGGGGTTGAAGGTAGGGGTTGCATTTTCACGTTAAAGAATGTCAAGTTATAATTTAAATTTGACGTGTTTCGGGATGTTTTATAAATATGTACACTAACCTAAATAATGAATTTATTCTATTTGGCTTTTACACACTGTATGTGATGTTTCTCACACCTTCTATTAACTCATTAATCATTATTACTGACTCGTTCTTTCAGTATTGGTAACCACAGCCTGCTACATTCTATTGATGAGTTTGCTACACATTTTTCTTTATTTTTTAAGATAAGGCCTTCTTATTTAATTTTCTCTTTTTTCTGCCTGTTTCTTTCATAGCTATTGCTGCAGTGCACCCTGTCCTCGTTTTACTGTACACTTATCCTACTACTTAGTGGTCAATTCACAAGGTATTTCAGAAATGTAATTCTTTCACCTCTTCTGAGTGTTCTTGGATCTGGTTTTGGAAATAATAGATCTGTGTATTGGTCGATTTAAATGTTGTGACCGTGTCTTTATTTCCTTATCCTTTTTAATTTTTTTTCTATTTTACATATGGCATTGTTGTTATCTCTATATCGCTTCTTGTGAGAATTTTCGATCGTTTTTAATGTTTTGGTGTTTCCCTTCTTCAATCTTGTGAAATTCAATGTTTACAAATGATAATGGATAATCGTGTTTTGTTAAAATCTTTGTTAGCAGGTTTTTTTCTTCCTGAAATGCATGTTCGTTGGGAGCAGGTGGCATATAGAGATTTGATGATAATTTTTGATATTTATGTTGTGGTTTCAGAGATCATTTGAGTTGATCTATTGATGTTTTGATTTTCTGTATAATTTAATTTGATTGATTCTTCTTTACAGTTAACGTGGATTAATTATTCAGTGCTTCTGGTTCATTTTGGTCACGTTTGTGCGACATGTCGAGCTTTCGAAACTGTTTAGTTCCTTATACTCTATTTCGAAACTGAAATAGTTTATAGTTATGTATGGTTCTGAAAAAGAAAATTTGGTAGAATTTATAATACTATCTTAAATATACCACCTCGTAAATTCCTGAAACATCAAATATAACGGATTTTTGATTAAAATTGTGGTTTATTCTCACTAAAATAAAATAGATAGTTTAAAATTATGTTTTGAATTTTGAAGTATCTAAAAGGAATGATATCAGTTTAATAGTAAAAAACAATTTTTCTCTTTCCATTCTTATGTGCAGGTGCCCATTCCTAATATAAAAACTTTCGAAGTTAGTTTTTAAAACAAAACCGTAGAACTTTCACTTATCCACTTTATTCGTTAGTAACTAGCTAGTAGATCCATGTATCACTAAAATTTGTACATAAAACTCATAGTTACATTCACGATAGGACTCAAATAATGTTGTATTTTGTTTTAAAATATATACGGCTAGTAACCAATATCAAATGTTTCAAAAATATATTTTTTATTGTTTGGGAGAGAAATAAAATTAAAGCTCTAGTTTTATAAGAGTATTAAGGCTGTATTATTCTCTGTAGCGTCGTGGGTAGAAGAACAAAATTAAAGAAAGTACATATTTCCTCAAGATTCTGCTATTTTCTAGAGCTTTTTCAGAACAATTATTTTATCAAAAATTTTCAGCGTATTTTGTTATTCCTAATATTATGTACAGTTTCCTTTTTTTATGATCGCGTGTGTATTAGTTAGTCTAATTCCTTGGGCAATAAGAGTGCCAAAAATGTAATTTGTTTGAGCCACAGAGCCATCTAGCGGAATTTACTTCACGTAGTAAATATGATTTTCGTAAATTTCTTTTGGTAAATAATTTTAACAGATTAAAAATCGGGCTTAACAGAAGCTAGTTTTTAAAACAATTACTTTCGTGAAAAAATGTAAATTATTTTATGCGATTTTAAAGTTTTTCCAAAATTAAAGTTATTATCACCACTCGATATCTTCTTACTTAGCCTTGGTTATCCAACAATTTTAATATGTTTCTTCTTAATTATCTCCACTTACCATATAAATATATAAATTTAAATCCTTGTAATTTCCATATAATGTACTTTCAAATATACTGGATCTTGTGGTTGTACTATTGAATACTTCAATGAATTAACTTCATACTGTCACTATATTACTGTAGTAATAATTAATCTCCAACTGTATTTGACCTTAATTAATTCATTTAACTTAATCAATGAATTCTTCTAGCTAATAATCTCTTCATAACCACATTAATTCTTCTTAATTCTTCTTTGTAATTAATAATCACATGTAACTGACTTAATAATCCTTGAATTCTTAAATTCTTCAAACTAATTCACTTAATAATTGACTGTAACTTCTTGTAACTTAACTCACTTTACGAATCAACTCTAACTTACTTAATAATAATCTGTACTTGACTTAATAATCCCGTGTAACTTAATGCCTTGAATTCTTCTAACTAACTCCTCTAATAATAATCTTGTAACTGATTTAATTTCTTCTAACTAATTCCTCTAATAATAATCTTGTAACTGATTTAATTTCCCAGAGTTCGGCGCCGTACAGTCCAATACTTTCTATTATTGTTTTATAAATTCTTCTTTTATTCTCTTTTGTTATTTTTTTATTCGATAATAATCCGTGTAGCTGTCTGGTGGCTGATCTTGCTTGGCCAATCCTGGAATGTATTTTTTCGCTACTTCCTGCTTTTGATGTTATTTGGACTCCCAAGTACTTAATATTGTCTGATGGTTTTATAGTTCCCACTTCGATTTGTAGGCTTTCTGGTTTTTCTCCTACAACTAAGTACTCAGTTTTTTGTATATTAATTGTGAGGCCCCATTTGTTGTACTCATCTTCCAGTTTTCTAAGCATGTAGCTTATATCACTCTCGTCTTCAGCTAGAATGGCTTGGTCGTCAGCGAAGTGTATCTATGTGTCATAATGTATCAAATTTTAGTCTTCTGTGTCTAAAATATCGGTCTATAATTCAATTTTTTCCCATATTTTATCACTTTTTCTTGTATAAAAACTATACCTTTTTGTATAAGTCTAATATATGTGTCTAACTAAACAACAATGTATCGGTATACTTTGTATTGGTTTTCGTGATAAAGCATCATAAACTATTCGGTTGGATTGAAAAATTCAAGTGTGGTTGTATTAGACTCAGTGACGAATTTCGTGAAGACGGTCCGGCCACAGCTGTTGTTTCGGAAAACCTGTATTATTGGGCATAATTCATAAGGAACATAATAATTAGACCAATATTTATTTGAATATTTATTATACAAATGTTACAGAACTCTTACTAAAATATTAATATTTTATTAAGTCAACTCTACTAAATTAATGGCGTTAATATGTTCAATGAGTCTTCTGGGCATGCTATTTATGCGTTTTGATGATATTTAAACACGGAGGAGAAAGTATATGAACAACAAGGATTCAGATCCGGAAGATCCTGCGTAGACGCCGTATTTGTACAATAATACAAATAATAATTTGTAATACAAATCACAGAAAAGGCCATCGAGTACAATAAACCAGCATATCTATGTTTTACGGACTTTACAAAGTCTTTAGATAGCATCTAAGTGGATGCGTCTTACACCTACTGTAGACGGAAACATACCAATCAATATTATACAAACCATCGAAAACATCTACTTCCATAATCGAATACAGGCAAAGATAAATGGAAAACTAACATAGTGTATACCAGTACAAAGCGGAGTCAGGTAGGGTGAATGGGGAAAGCTCACTTCTCTAAGAATGGACGAAATAATACCAGCAGTACGTAAAGGTCATGGTTACAGAATGGGGAACAAAGAAATCCAAATATTATGTTATGCAGACGACGCCGCATTAATCGCCGAAACAAAAGACTAGCTCCAAAGATTAACACACATATTTAATACAACATCCCAGAAGTACAATATAATATCACCAGAAAAAACAAATGTATGACAACATCTAAATACCATCTGCGATGTAAAATCGTATTTGGTATTTAAATTACGAAATTATTGGTAAATCGAAATTGATGGGAAAATAATAAAGCAGGAAGCAGGGTTTAGGTATTTGGGAATAGATATAACTATGAGATGTTGAAGAAGTACGATAACAAAGCTTAAAAGTCACTAATAACATAATTTGGAAGAACTAACACCAAAGACAAGACACAAAAACAAGAATCTGTAAAGCAGCAATTAGACCTATATTAACATACACGGCGGAGACAAGACCTGACACATCTAAAACGAAACGACTACTAGAAACAAAAGAGCACTGTGTAAGTGTTTTTTCTCTTCGCTCTTGTTGTTCTTAATACATTTGCCATAAGTTGTTGTTTGTTCCAAAAGCAGATTTATTTCGATTCTTTTTTATGTGATTAGGTATTTTTGTTGATTGTTTTATTACCATAGCCCGGCAATCCACCAGACATGAACTCCATCGAGAATATCTGCGTAAGTCCCTAAAACGGGGATTGTCCAAAAAAAAATCTAACAAACAAGGTTTAACAGATACAAATATTTTTCATTGGAACCATAATGACCACTTAACATGAATATCATATTCTTCTTTCTTCTTGTATGTAGGCTTTAAAGCTTGTTTCTTCTTCAATATGAGCCTCCTAAATTATTTAAATTATCGCATCATCTTTTTCTTGGTCTGCCAATACTTCTTCGTCCATTTGGTGACTTATCTCGTGCTATTCGTACTATCCTATCCTCTGCCATTCTACTAGTTTGTTCGTTCCACTCCTGTTTCGGTTGTGTCTCCCATCCATTTATGTCTTTTATATTGCATGTTCTTCTTATGTTTCGTTTCTCTCCCCATCCAACAGAGTTCTCCCTGATATTCGTCGGAATATTTTCATCTCTGTTGTGTCTAGTAGTCGTCTCGTTTTAGATATGTCAGGTCTTGTCTCCGCCGTTGATGGTAATATAGGTCTTCTTCTTCTTCTTCAGATGCAAATCCACTAATGGATGTTAGCGATCACATTTTCCATTAATTCTCTATTTCTTGCAATATGTATCAGAGATTGTATGTCGTTAATCCCTGTCCATTGCCTTATGTTTCGGAGCCAGTACATTTTCTTGCGTCCCATTCCTCTCTTGCCTTCAATTTTACTCTCGATTATAAGTTGGAGGAACTGGTATTTTTCATTTCGCATGATGTGACCTAGATACGCCGTTTTCCTTTTCTTGATGGTTTCGAAAAGTTGGCGTTCTTGGTTTATTCTTTTAAGGACATCTATATTTGTGATTTTCGCTGTCCATGGTATTTTTAGGATACGGCGATAAAGCCACATTTCGAAAGCTTCCAATCTGTTTATATCCCTCGTTTTGAGTGTCCAGCCCTCTACGCCATATAGCAGCACTGACCATACGTAGCACTTAGTAAACCTTAGTCTCAGTTGAAGATCGAACTCTGAACAAGTCAGTACCTTCTTGAATTTTACGAAAGCTTGTCGAGCTTGCTCAATGCGACATTTTACTTCCCTGTCCGATGCCCAGTCTTCAAAAAGCCACAATCCCAGGTATTTAAATTTACTCACTCTTTCTATGGATTTACTATTCAGTGTTATGGTGGAGTTTTCAAGTGCATGCAAGTTTCTGGAGATGATCATGAATTTGGTCTTTTTGGTATTAATCTCTAGTCCCATTCGCTCACTGTATTCTCCGATTATAGTGACAAGTTGTTGAAGATCGACTATGTTGTCACAAATTAAGACATCATCATCAGCATATCGTATGTTGTTGATCAATACTCCATTCACCTTATATTCACCTTATATTCAATATAGGTCTAATTGCTGCTTTATAGATTCTCGTTTTTGTGTCTTGTCTTAGGTGTTTGTTCTTCCAGATTGTGTCATTAAGACATTCCGACGCTTTACTTGATTTTAAGCTTTGTTGTAGTACTTCTTTTTCAACATCTCCGTAACTAGTTATATCTATTCCCAGATATCTAAACCTTGCTTCCTGCTTTATTATTTTCCCATCAATTTCGATTTTACATCATAGTGGGTATTTAGATGTTGTCATACATTTGGTTTTTTATGCGGATATTATCATATTGTATTTCTTGGCTGTTGTATTGAAGATGTGTGTTAATCTTTGGAGCTCGTCTTCTGTCTCGGCGATTAATGCGGCGTCGTCTGCCTAACATAATATTTGGATTTCTTTGTTTCCCATTCTGTAACCATAGCCTTAACGTACTGCTTGTGTCATTTCGTCCATTATTATATTAATGAGAAGTGGGCTTAACGAGTCACCTTGTCTGACTCCGCTTTGTACTGATATACACTCTGTTAGTCTTTCACGTATCTTTGCCTGTATCCGTTTATGAAACTATATGTTTTCGATGGTTTGTATAATATTGATTGGTATGTTCCTTTTATACTGTAGGTGTAAGACGTCTTCGACTTGGATGCGATCGAAAGCCTTTGTCAGGTCTATAAAACAGATATGCTGGTTTATTGTACTCGATGGCCTTTTCTGTGATTTGTCTTAGTACAAATTAGTGACTTAATCATAACATGGTATTAAAAATATTTCAGGGAAATGAAACTTTTTTGTTAAGCTATGAATTTAAATAAGAAAAAAATCATTTTTTAACTAAAATTACGCAATAATGGAAATTTTCGTTTGATATATTGTTTTCTTTGATAATATAATTCACATGCATTTAAAATCCTTAGTTATTTTATCAACAAAATACAACGGCTACCTAATTCTATTGCAGTAGTAGAAAAGCTTCCGAAATATATTCTTTCAATTACTCGACGGTCATTGAATTTGTTTTTTCTTGTTGTAGAAACTTTGACTTGCTACATCAAGTACAAGAAACTCATATCAGCTTATGTTGGAAGAAACGAATTCAAAAAAAAGTGGATCATTGTTGGGCCAAGTGAAAAGGTCGAATAATATTTTATTAGAAATCTATATACAAAACTAACTTGTAGAAATTGATAGAACTTTATTTTGTCTAAAGTTACCTAATAAATAGTTTAAAAAAGAATGGGTGCCTACAGGTTTTAATGTTTTTGTGTTTTTTTTGTCAATATTGGAATTATATCTGAATGTATTTGGTAAAGTTTCATTAGAGGATGGGGTTAGCGGTGATAAAGAGTTACATTTTCCACAAAACAAGCACTGTCACCGTAAAATAGTTATGTGATTAGATGTACACATCTTACTAAAATAATGAAAGTTAGTTAACGTTCAATTTAAAGAGTTTTATTTTAAATTTAACAATGTATAACTGTGTTAAGATTGGAACATAAGGTTTGAGAAAAAAATTAACTTAGCAAAATAGCAAGACTAACAACGGTTTTCATAAGTCTTTCGATATATTAATGATCAAATTTTTTCCATTCGACTAACATGACGGACTTTTAGACTTTTTACTTTACTTTTTCGTCTTCGGAAGCTTAAAATTTTCATCCCAAAATGTTCGTTCAACGTTTCTTGCTTATTTAGTTGGTTTTCACTGGTATCATGCAAGTTCTTATTCGGTTCAATGTCCTCCATACTGGTTATTTGGGGTTTGAATCACTGGTTATCTCTTTGACTAATATATGGCAGATAGGTTGTCCAGAGCTAGATCCAGCTATCTGTGTGACGATGTGAAATAATTCGAATTCGTGGAGTAAATGATTTATTCGTTGCTTCTAAATAAAATATTCTAAATAAAAGCTATAAAAAATGGCTAACAAATAAAACATCTAGCAATAGATTATCATATCAAATGAAAAACGGAGAAGTACGCCAGCAAATAAAAGAAGCAAAAAACAATTTCTGGGAACAAAAATGTGTCCAAGTTGAAAATTTAATGGGTGGTTCTCAGACAACGGAAGCATGGAGAACTATCACTAATCTAAAGAAGAACACCCATAACTCATTAAGCAACTTAATTTCTAAAGAAAAATGGGAAAATCACTATAAAAATTTACTTTAAGAGTCCAGATTGGAATATATGGGAGAAGAATACAGTATGGAGAGACAAACAAATAGTAACATTAATACTACCAGCAACGAGGTCCGTACTGCGCTAATTAAAATGAAAAACGGGCGATCTTCAGGACCTGGCAATATAGCTGTAGAGTTACTTAAAGCAGGAGGTCCACTCCTAATCGAACGAATAACTTTTCTAATGAATCAATGCTGCCAACAAATTAAAATACCATCTGAATGGAAAACCGCTCACCAAGTGTCCATCTTTAAAAAGGGTAATCGAAAAGATCCTAACTGCTACAGAAGATTGAGTGTCCTACCTACTTTCGGCAGATTGTTTGGAAAGATAATAAATAGAAAAATACAAGATGATGTAGGACATCTAATTAGCGAAGACCAAAGCGGATTTACGCCTGGTAGATCTTGCACTGATAACTTGTTTATACTCCAACAATTAATAGAAAAAAGAATAGCGGTTGGTAACGAAGTACATCTAGCCTTCATCGATCTAGAAAAAGCGTATGATACAGTACCAAGGCCTAAATTGTGGCAAGCTTTACAACAACTCGGCATTAGTCCACACCTTTTAGGAATAATCACAGAAGTATACAGGGATAACACCACTTACTAAAAATCGGAAATAGACTATCAGAGCCGATAAAAGTAACTAAAGGACTGAGACAAGGATGCAGTATGTCACCTTTACTGTTTAATTTATATATTGAGGAAATTGGAAAAACCACTGCCAGGGAATGGGAATCCCAATAGGAAATGACGTACTGTTCTCCCTGAACTTTGCGGATGACCAAGTCGTTCTAGCTCAAGATTCTTATGATCTAGAATTTATGATAAAGCATACAGAGAATATGTAAAATGGGGGTTAAAAGTCAGCATGAAGAAAACGGAATATCTAGTTATCAATTCAGATGCAAGGTTTGAAGTGTTGATAGACGAGGACGTGGAAATCACACAAGTGGAAAAATTTAAATATTTAGGTGCATTCATTGATAAGAACGGCTTGGGTGAAACCGAAATTAAACACCGAATTAATCAGGGACGTAAAATTGTAGGATGTTTGAACTCCTTATGGTGGGATCGCAACATTTCCAAAAGGAACAAAAAAAGAATAGGGCAAACGATGGTTGAATCAGTTCTTTGTTATGGCTCTGAAGTATGGACAATTAATGCAGACCTGAAAAGAAGATTGTTGGCAGCAGTTGAAATGGATTATTTGAGAAGAAGTGCTAGAACATCAAGGCTGGAAAGGAAAACCAACGAATCTATAAGAAATCAGATGAATGCTACAGATACGGTCATAGACAGAATAGAAAGAAGAGGTTTAAAATGGTTTGGACACCTGTTAAGAATGCCTGACGAACGTTGGCCCCAAAAACTTCACAGATGGAAGCCCCCTGGTAGAAGAAAAAGAGGTAGACCTCGACGCTCATGGAATGAAGGTATTAGAAGAGCAATGGAATCGAGAGGTTTGGAGGAGGAGCATGCCTTGGACCGAGAGGATTGGCGGAGGAGGACGGGAATACGGCGATAGCCGTCTCCAAGATGTATTCTATTTACAAATTGGATCCTGTAATATATATATATATATATATATATATATATATATATATATATATATATATATATATATATTCTAAATAAATACACTCAACGTTAACCTCAACAAATGACTAAACCTACTTTAGACAAATATTCTGATTAGACTTCAAACTCAAACGAGTCGAACCCCAATTGATACGCTCACAAATAAAACGAGAATTCTTTGGACTTGAACTTACCATATATAATATTTGCACTATGAAATGATTGCCACAGAGTTTAATAATTGATCTAATTTTACCGGAAAGTACATAACCTCGAAATTAAATTTTAAAGTATAGATATCTATTTCAATTTGATGGGTGAAATTCAGAATGAAGGGGTTTAATTTGTGTTTGAACACTCCGGAAAGAGGGTGGCGTTTATCAATTGTCTGCCTCGTCCCTTCCATGAATTCGTATGCTTTTCTGTGGCAGTTCGCGATAAAAAACCAGCGGCTCTATAGAGTTTGTCTCTTGGAGTTAGACTGTGTATTTCGTACTCTGCTATAGAATAGTAAAGCTCACGTCACGGGCATTGGCTCTCAAGATGACCAGTCTGGCCTCACAACTACTATTGGTGAGTTCTCTGAGGATACTCTTCATGAATGCCACTTTCTGACGTGTTTTTTAACAGTAATATCACATGTCAGCGACCTTTCTAGCGTCCGTTTCTCCATATATTCGAGAGTGACGGTGATAGTAATTCGGTATGGTAACGAGGGCCTGTTCTAGTTTGCCTTCCACTTACTTAAATGTTCCTTACGCAGCAATGATTAAGTCGCCGGTATACAGAACGTGTTCGATATACCCAAGTATTTGTTGGTCGTTTGTGTGTATAGAGTGCGGTATTCTTCTTCTTTAAGTGGCATCTCCGCGACGAAGGTTGGCAATCATCATGGCTATTCTGACCTTCGAGGCAGCTGCTCTGAACAATTGCCTTAAGCTGCAACCAAATCACTCTCTCAGGTTCTTCAACCAGGAAACGCGTTTTCTTCCTACGCTTCTCCTACCTTCTATTTTTCCTTGAATTATGAGTCTTAAGATGTTGTATCTTTTGCCTCTCATCACATGTCCGAGATATTGCAATTTCCTTTGTTTTATTGTATTTTCCATATCCCTCTCTCTGCCTATTCTCCTTAACACTTCTGTATTCGTGACTCTATCTACCCATGGAATCCTTAACAATTTTCAAAATGTCCACATTTCAAACGCATCACGTCGATTTATTGTATTCCGGTTAAAAGTCCATGATTCAGCTCCATAGTAGAGTATACTGTGTACATAGCATTTAATTAACCTTATCCTGAGGGCTAATGACAGGTGATCGCTGCATAAAATCTTTTTCATTTTCACGAAGTTGGCACGTGCTTTTTCAATTCGGACTCTTATTTCTGCAGTATAATCGTTATTTTCTGTGATTATCGTTCCCAAGTGAGTATATCTTTTTACTCTCTCAATCTGCTGGCCGCCTATCGTTAATATTTCGTTTGTATTATTGTTCTTGCTAATTTTCATGAATTTGTTTTTTTTTATGTTAAGAGAGTTAAGTTTTTATGTTATTAATTCTCCACTATATCTTAATATTTTATTCATTATTCTTTCTAAGTCTTCCAAGTTGTCGGCTAATATGACTGTATCGTCGGCATGCCTAATATTGTTAATTAAAATTCCGTTCACTTTTATGCCGACTGTCTCGTTTACCAAATCTTCTTGTATGATTTATTCAGAATAAACATTAAACAATATCGGCGACAGTATGCAACCTTGCCTGACCCCTCTCCTTATCTACACTTCTTCTGACACTTCTCTTCCAATTTTCATATTTGATCGTTGGCTGTAGTATAAATTTGTTATCAATGTTACATCCCTCACATCCAGATTCTCGTTTTTGAATATTTCTATAAGTTGGTCATGTTTTGCCTTATCGAATGCCTTGTTGTAGTCTATAAAGCATACATACAGGTCTCGATTAACATCCAAAAATCTTTTGGTCAACACGTTAAAAGAAAATACTGCCTCTCTTGTATCCACTCCATTCCAAAATCCAAACTGGGAGTCACTAATATCGTATCTTCAGCTTAGCGTGTATTCTAAATGGATGATTTTTAGCAGGGTTTTAAAGATACGTGACATTAGACTGATTGTTCGATAATCACTACATTCTTTGACATTTACTTTCTTTGGTAGACAAATATATGTTGATGTCAGCATATCACGTTGAATGATTCATGTGGAATAGATTGTGTTCAGTAGTTGGACTAAAAGATCTATGTTTTTTTCACTGACCAGTTTTAGCAATTCACTTGGTATTTCATCTGGATCAGCAGCTTTATTATTTTTCATGGACTTTGTTTGGAATAATTCCTCTA
Source organism: Diabrotica balteata (assembly GCA_918026665.1). Taxonomy (NCBI): domain Eukaryota; kingdom Metazoa; phylum Arthropoda; class Insecta; order Coleoptera; family Chrysomelidae; genus Diabrotica; species Diabrotica balteata. The sequence continues at coordinate 23,038,831 of OU898282.1, forward strand.
TATATTCTTTCCTTCTTCCTAATTTTTGTTCCGTCTCCACTAAAACGTTTCCTTGTTTGACAATAGTATGCTTGAGATTTTTTGTTTTGCTACCCCAGCTAATTCTTTAACTTTCTTATGGAGATTGAAGTTAGTTACTATTAAACTGGGAATAAGCCACAATTAAAGATAAAAATATGTTTATTGACGTTTCAATTTCCACTTCGGAAATCGTTCTCAAAATACAAACAGTAAATTAAACAAATTTTGTTTTAAAATTAAATTAAACAAAGAAGCGGCTCTAATTATGCTAAATGAGGCCAATTGTGTCGCAAATTCCTCGGCAGAATGTAGTAGGATCTGGTTACCAATATTGAAAGAGGAAGTTATTAATAAGAAAATACCAGTATTAGTAAGTCAGTAACATATAGAGGATACATCATTTATGTTTTTTAAATAACGTAACATATAAAATCAGAATTTTGATGTTTGTTGAAGGTAAACTAAATTCACGAACAAATACTTACAATGTCGGGATAGTATTATGAGGTTTTTTTCCTGGTTTTCCCTCATAATTTACTATGGAATCACTAACAGGAGAATTTTACTGTCATCATGGCATGTGTTTGTCTTTTTAAAGACGAATTACATGCTATGATTTTTTTCTGACGGATATTCTCAAGTTAAAGTTGATTTCATATAATCGAATGAACTATCTTATAAGTAAAGTCGTCCCAGGAACGCAACTCAACAATATTGGCAATATCATTTTAAAGTCGTCTACTTTAAAATGCATAATGTATGTCTGAATTGTCAATATAAATGAGTCAGATAAAATTAAATTACTAGAAGAATTTTTCACTTTGTAACAAAAAACAAAATTTATTTAATTTACTGTTTGTATTTTGAGAACGATTTCTGAAGTGGAAATTGAAACGTCAATAAACATATTTTTATCTTTAATTGTGGCTTATTCCCAGTTTAATAGTAACTAATTTACAATGCGACAAGAAAATAGCTTCAGAACAATATTGGGATTGAAGTTATCATATTTGTTATGTAATTGTATTTTCCAGCGAAGTAAGTCTCTTTAGCTTGTCTTATTTTCCTTCTTGGGTGGAAATTTTTCTCTTTAAATGGAAATTTTAAATACAATAAAATCAAGAAAATTGGAATACTTCGGACATATTACACGTGGAGAGAAATACACCTTGCTCCAACTAATTATGCAGGGAAAGATACAAGGAAAGAGAAGCATAGGGAGACGTAGAATGTTATGGCTGCGCAACCTGAGAGAGTGGTACGGATGTACATCGAATGAACTTTTCAGAGCAGCCGTCTCAAAAGTCCGAATAGCTATGATGATTGCCGACCTCCGCCGCGGAGATGGCACTTGAAGAAGAAGATTTTCCTTCTTATTTGATTATGCAACTGTTGATACTAAGTTATGTTGATATTCTTTTGCCTTCTTCTGTCCTCCATAATTTCCAAGATTTCTTCTGTTATCCAATCTCCTTTCTTGTATCTGGTTGTTGTGAGTTCTCTGCGGTTCGATAATTGCATTTTTAAAGAATTTCCACCGTTGTTTATGTTGTTTTCCACCACTTTTATAGCATATTTGTATCTTTTTTAATTTAAGTTAGAATTTTGCTACAAGAGGATTGTGGTCCGACGCCACGTCTGCATCTGGGTACGCTTTCGCCGATTGTATTGCGTTTCGGTATCTATGGTTTATTAAAATATATTCAATTTGGTTTCTAACGATTTTATTGACTTTGTCAGCTGGCGATTTCCAAGTGTAAAGGCGTCGTTTAGGCAGTTTGAAGAAAATATTCACTACTGCAAGATTATGTTCTAGGCAGAATTCTAAGTGCGGCATTGGTGCGAGAAAATTAATTTCATTTCATCAAAAAAATAATTTAGGTAAAATTTGCACCATAAATATAGTCCAACATCCTACAACAAGATCACTCATAACGTAGTTAATTAAACTCACATATTTACATACATTTAGAAATAGGAGAATACAACATGTTGCCAGTCAAAAAGTGGCCGCAGATAGTTTTAATTCAATTAATGGTAATTGATTTTTGAACAAAAACTTTATTTCGTTCAATTATTTTTTAAATAAAATACGCTGCTCATGACGTATATTCATGTTTTTTATATCAAGTTAAAGCTTTTTTTTTAATATGACGATATAAGGTTGCCTGAGAACAAAATGGTCGCAAATTAGGGTTGCCAGCTGTTAAAAACGCGAGGTATCAAAGACTGTCTCTTCTTACAACAAATGATTATTGGACTATTTAAGTAGCAATATCCATAACTAAGGTGTTGGTATTACTATCTGGTGTTACTGGTTACTCCGGTTTCATTTTCTTTTGCAAACTCGTTATAACACATCTGGCAATATTAAATTAAACTTTTCTTCGAAGAGAATTTTTTACGATCGTGATATTTTTTTGTAAATCTTATTCTTAATCAACATTGTTAACAGTTTCTTTAATAAAAAAATGTATAAAGCCTTCGATGTGTAAGCTGAAACGAAGATTCTATTTTATAATTGTTAAAATGTTTCTAAGACCAACAATAACTATTTTATGAATGGCAGATTAAAATCTAAGCTGTTTTGGGACTATATTTTTGTGGAAATGTTAATCTGTGTTTCATATTTACCTCATTCTCTTAGAAAATCTGTTAAATTAACAATACTAATTTGTTTTGAACAGCTCAGAAATTACATCAAAGTTTGGACGCTGTTAACAGCACAGGTATGACACTTACAATAAATACTCTTAAATATTCCCCTTGGTTTGCTCATTTCCATAATCTCTTTTTTGAAATACGCAGATATGTAGTATATTTTGTTTAAATTTCTATATATCGCTTTCTATTAGTATTTGATTGATTGTGATTAAAGCCAAAAAGTATGTTTTCCGTATATACAAAAAATATATACATTTTTTGATATAGATAAATTATATCGCCATAATTGAATGTAATTCTTTTTGGTTTTTCACCACTTTTATATAAAGTGGCTCTGTATAATAGAGTACAGAGTAATCCTTTATTCTTTATATAATTATATTACGATTTAGATTCATTTATGTACTGTTCTCTTCATTAAATAGTTTTAGGTATCCAAGATATCCAGGGATTGGGTGCCAGAAAAGAAAAACTTTTGTATTTTTATCGATTTCTTGTTATAAAACCTCATAAATTGAAAAAAGTTTTTTAAAATCTGCTTCTTTTTATAGTTTATTTCATGTAAATCCCTATGAATTTGTGCACTATGAAAGTTCGGAAATATAATAATAATCCAGTGAATGACGATAGTGTATGTTGTATCTATTCCGCGAAATGAATAAAAAAATTATTTAAAGATTCCCTGAAACAGGATCTGTTGAAAACAAAACAAATCGAAATAAAGGTATAATAAGGGCGATGATCAGATAGTGCCCTAACTATGTGTACAGTTAAGGAAAATCTTAAGTTTACTTAACGAAAGAGTGAAGCGGAAGTTGGTTTTAGCAACAGCCACTTACAGAAAATACTAGATGGTCAAATTATTAGAGCCACCCCATAAAATTTTACTTTTTGTTTAAAAATGGTATGTAATTATGCTATAAATCATATTTGTGTGCTTAATTCTATTTTACTGTGGTTTAGAATCTTATAAAGTTTATAAATATTAAAAAAAGCTAGTAATTAGAATGTGGAAACACTTACAATTATGCTTTAAGCCTAATACTTGGTAGTGTCATCCTTTGCAGGAGTGACTACCTGGCACCTTCTTGGCATACTTTCTATGTATATTTGGCAATTTTGTGGAATTGTTCCACTCCTGTGCCATTCTACTATTAAGCGCTCGATTAATTGACGCTTTGTAGTTATAATTTTATTAGAAATTTCTTGTTCATGAGCTTTCAAAAAATTTTTATTGCATTTAGATCTGGCGAGTTGCCAGGGCAGCTGTCTGGTTGTTAGCAAGGAATTTTGTAACAGTTTTTTCCTTGTGACACGACGTCGAGTCATGCATAAACGTAAAACTCTTATTCAGAAACCACTCCTGGGCCTGGGAAAGCATTTTTGCTTGCAGTACTCTTAGGTTTGTTCCAACACAACGAAAAACCGTCACGAAACGGTTACGCTCATGCGCACTAAACAAAATACGTTCCAACAAAAATATGATCGTTCATCTCATCGTCCTTCCGACCGTTCCAACAAAAATTGTGATTGCCCAGTGACGGTTTCGTGACGATAATTTCAGTAACCTGGCAAATGCATATACTGGTTGGGATGACTTGCGCACTAGTATTTTATTCTACTTCTTTAAATTTGTTGAGCCTAGATTAACTTTAATTTTATATTAAAGATAAGATTTTATATTAAAACTGTAAATTTGTTCAGGAAAAAGAAAAAGTTAGATTAATGATTTTATCAGGTGCATATGATAGACTCGTTATTTATTTATATATTTGTTTTTCGTTATTTATAACTTTATAAATATGACTGACGACGAAGGAATTAGGGATTCTGATTATTATAGTAGTGATGATAATTTGGAGCTATTAGCCGAACCTAGGGTGAAAAACCAGAATTATTTAGGTAGATCGTCACCAAATTATGTCAGTTGTCAGAAAATCGTTCCAACATCAGTTTCCAAATTACAGTCGTCAGACGATACAAATGATGAACATGCGCATTAAAAACGGTACAGGTAGTTTCGTGACGGTTTCTGGACCGTACAAAAATTGCGTGTTGGAACAAACTTCTTAAGTACCAGTCCTGCCGCATTATTCCTTCGACTATGTAGAGTCTATTAGTTCATTGACTGCTTATGATACACCACACCATGATCTTTAGAGAGTGCTTTACCGTCGATACAATATTTATCTTGTTCCACGGGTCTTCCCCTTACAAATTCAGCTCTATCCATGAGGATCTGCCCGGTTGATTTGTCCGAAAAACAAACCTGGAATATTATTATTATTTTAGAATTATGGACAAATTGATTAACTGTAAACTACATAATAGAAAAACAATGTTAAGCAATGTTATTTACCTGATTCGAATCAACAATGCTCCAATCTTTGTGATCTTTAGCCCACTGAACCCTTATTTTCTTCATGGCTGGTGTGAGTAGCAGCTTTTTTGCAGGGCGACAGGTTGAAAACACCAGATCCTTTATTCGCCGATGAGCTGTCATTGGTAAAATACTGGTGCCAGATTCATGCATTATTTTCGTTCAAAACCTTCAAGGTTTTTTGTGTGTCAAGACAATATCTCGAATTTTTCGTCCATCTCGTAGCATTGTCATTTTTTTTTTCGACCATATTTTTGTTTGTGCCGAAATTTTAGAAATTGATGCTATTTTTCTGTTGGAGTGATTATTGTTCAATAATAGAGATTTTATTTCCACTATTTTCCTTAGTGAGATGTTTTTGGCTTGTCCCATGATGTTCTGGTACCACTGGTTGTAACAAACATGCAATGTGTGCTAAATACATAAAAAATAATATACGACTGTCAGGATATCACTAGAGAGCAGTGTAAACTATTGTAACTCTAAACACCAAGAATATAAAACAATATGCACACGAGTTGCAAATTAGGCTGGACAGCATTAACAAACAATGGCATCTGAGTCACGAATTGCCATCCCCGCTGTGTTGCCACTGTGGTCAGATTATTTATTGTACTTTCATAAAGTGTTACAAGGTAATAAAATGGAAACAAACGCATTAATATACTATACAACTCAATTATATACCTTTGTTGTAAAAAAAATTAAATATTGCTAGGTGGATCTAATAATTTAATCATCCACTGTATTCAATAAGATTGTGATTATGACACGAAGCTCTACTTTTGTACAATAATTGGGAATGATTGTACAACTTTCACTACAATATTTTGTTTTCTGATGCGATGAAACAACGTTTATGGCAAATGGAATCGTTTCATTCCAAAACTATGGGTATTGGGCTAATGAGAGTACTTATTACAGGATTTAACATAATACGAGTAGTTAATTTAATAAATAGTCTAGTCATCAGTGATTTGACCACTAAAAATCATACGAACAAGCTGAATTTTGCCGAGAATATAATTTTGGGACCCCAAAAAGATGCAAAAAAGTTTACCACTTTAACCCCAAGGTTTTCCCCTAAAACCCCTTCGTAGGGGGTTTATATTATTACTTTACCATGAATTCTTCAATATCTGTAAATTTTTGGGCACCATAAATGTTGGATTTTAGATGCCCCAGATAAAATAATCGGTTGGAGCTAGATCTCCCGATCTCGGTGGTGACAGTTAGGTCAAATCAAATAATTATTAAAACTGTTTTTAGGGAATTATTTGACATTCCTGCTATTGTAGACACGGCGCTTATCTGAAACCAAATTTCTTCTTCATCTGGAGCTGCTTCTATAAGTCTCGGTAAAATAGTCCAAAAACTTTTCTGAATTTAAATTTTCCTCATAGAAAAATCAATTTATAAATCTTATTGGATGGACATACAACATTGGGGTTGTTAAATTTCGGCTTGGTTGTGACCTTATGAGGTTGTTCTGAGCTGCTTAGATAATTTCTTGTTACGTGTCATATTTTCGTAATCATGTGTGTTATATTTAAAGATCACGTAGTGAAAGAATTAGGTACATATCAAAGTGAAAGAGTTAGGTACATACCAAAATACATTTGTAATGATGCAAATGATTTTGATTGGGTAATCTTCTAGATATCTATATTGGCACGTTATTTTACCGTAAATTTTCTTTTTTAAAAATTTACAATACTAAATCGTAATATTTTGATATAAAGATTTCGTGGTTATTCTAGGATTTATTGTTATCGAACCACTTTATATATATAACAATTTCAGGATTTTGCGGGATATTGTGTAGTTATTTTGGATAATTAGAACTTACTTTGTATTTCATCGAAAATTTCAACAAACAATAACAAACACTAAACATATAATACTATTTTCTTAATTTTCGATTTAAACCTGTTTTTATTAATCATAATCTGCTTGGCTATAGCAAGTTCTATATGGGGATCCTTTTGACGTTTCTACAATTGGTTGATTTATGACACATCATCTCTAGATTTGGAAAAAAAGAACATTAGTAAAGTAAACTGTCACGTCTTAATTGGATCTTGGTCTTAATTGTTCAAAATAACAAATACTTATGAGACACAAGAGTTCAGTAAATAATTATATATATATATATTATATATATATATATATATATATATATATATTATATATATATATATATATATAGTCGAATTACTGCCTCTAGTAAAATTGTTAACGAACTACATACCTATTGTAGAAACCTTACTTTCTGCTGAGCATGAGTAAAGCCACGTTGGTACTTTTATTACATTTACTCATCTGTCCGGAAAACACCGTGCGACTGGTGTGACCAGTATGAATACCGGAGATGCATCAAACCCTTCGGTTCTTTTCGAAGAGCTGCTTAGAGTTTGGTACATCTCTGCGATCTCCTTACACTCCCTTTTTCCCAAATCTCAAAATTGCTTTTTGCTGTGGTGCAAACATTTTCTACGTAATATGCTTCGACATTCAAAATTGTAAACGGTCATTTCTGGTTTAAATTGTGATAAAGAGATAACTGGATATAATTTATTGGAATTTCGTTTTCTTCAACTTCTCTCCTTTCTTCTTCCAGAGCTATTTGGACGTATATATTAAAAAGTACTGGTGATAATATACTGCCTTGACGTATCCCTTAACATTGAAGGTATAAGTAGATATATTGCTGCTGATTTTTCTTTCGAAAACTGTAGTAACCACTAGTTGCTAACATGTAAAATTGTTATGAACATTGTGGCATTCAATTGTACATTGATACATTGTGTTCATTTTCAGTATTGTTTATATTGGCGGAATATTAAATTGTTTTGAAATACCAGAAATGACGTTCACAATTTTAAATGAAACGCTTTTTCTTTGCTTTACTATTCTATTTTCTTCTTGATGTTGAAATGCATGTCTTGAATGATGGTATGATATATTTTGTTTTTAAGAGAATGACCTAGTTCCTTATTTGGAAAAGGTAAAGTATGCAGGATATGCAATTTTAAAGTGTGTTGGTTTTTACTTTTTAACTGATCAATACTAATTAACTAATAATATCTGAGTTATAAATTTGTTTGTGGACATTTTAAACTTGCATACGTTTATTCTTCTTATGCATACCATAATTTAGTCCGAGTATGATCTAAAATCTGTAAAATATTTTAGTTTTTTTCTTTTTTCTCAGTCGAGACCTACTTGAAGGATCAATTTTTTAATCACACAAAATATAACTGCAGCCTAGAAACGTTTATTAAATATTTGAAACGAAATTTATCAGAGTTACATTAATTGAGACATATTAACTTGATCGTTTAATATTTTTGAGATAATTTCAATATTTTTCACGTATCTATTATTGTTAAGATTATGTTACTTCCATGTTTGACATTCTTTGAATCCATGATATTCGTAGGATTCTTCTGTAACACCAATTTAGTATTACCAAAGTCAATTAGAGCATACAACAACGCAATGTTTGATCTGTATATTTTAATAATAGGGGCATTTCCTAAGTTAACACATTCCTTAACTTTTCAAGGTGTTTAAATAAATTGGTCGATGTCTTTTGGAGGAATTAGAGAATCATTAGTCAGGAAATAATTTTAACTTAAGAGTAACGAAGGAATCTGGTAGTGACTGCTGCTGTATGACATTATCCTCTAGTTGCTGAAGATATAGTAAAACAACTGGAAAACATTGTTAATGTAGTCCAGAGAATTCATCTTTCTGTCAACAAATAATAGTTTTGCTTTTGTTCAATTTTATAATTTGAAATACATTGTATTGTTCAGGATAGTCTCCCTGAACATCAATACACTTGTAGCAACTTGATTTTAATTTATGAATTCTATCCCTGAAGTTGTAAGCTGGAAGGGCTGTAAAATACGTTTCCATAGCTGTTATGATATCATCATTTGACGAAAAACGCATGCATTCTTTAGGTATTGAAACAGATTGAAGTCGCTACAAGCCATATCTGGTGAATACGATGGATGCTCCAACAATTCGAACTTTAATTCATGCAAACTCCAAACCGGGTCTTTTTTCATGCATTTATTTCTTCTGCTGATCTAAAAGGTTACAATAATATTTAGAATTTATTGTTTTGGCAGTTTGTATCTCAAAAAACTGATGCTGAAAACTCCTTGTTGGCTGATTTCTGGCAACGAAATCGTTTCGAAGCCGAAGATCCAGGTTCACACCACTCTTTAGGGTCTTTTTTGATTCAGCATGATGATGATAAAGTCTCATCCATAGTGATGAATTGAAGCACAAAATCCACTGTAACCTTTCGAAAACGCTTTTTAATGTTGCTGAGAAAGTCGAATTCGAATGTGTATTTGTTCCAATCTTAGCGACTATAGTACCCATTGTGAACACAGCTTTCTGAAACTCAATACTTCAGTTAAAATATTGCTTACACTCCCCAATGAGCTGTCTAGGGCTTCTACTAAATCTCTTTCAGTAACTCGATGATTTTCCAATACGATATTCTTTATTTTTTTACGATTTCTGGTGTTGTTGCTGTTTGTGGACGTTCTCGACGTGGATCATCTTCAAGGCTTGTACGAGAAGGTTTAAATTCAGCAATGGATCTTTTACTATACTAATTAAAGGTGAAGAGTTCTACGCTTTTGACATTCGTTTATAAATTTCTTTAGCTTTTAAAACTTCCAAAAATAGAAATTCAATCACTGCACGATACTTGATTTTTTCCATTGAAAACAAAATACTGTGACAAGTCGATACCAAATGACTTGCAAACAAAGAATAAATTTTCAGATTGAACCGAAAATTCACATCCTATGATACGAAAAGTGTACCAACATAACAAATAGAATTTAGGCTATTAGCAGCTACTTCTCTTATTTAACAGCCTATTACTAACGAAGACCAACTTTCATATGAATTTGTACCACTATTACTATACTATAACGCATCCAATAAGCGATATCTCACATCTAGTTAAATTTGAATTTTCTACCTTCTACCACATCGACTACAAATTCTTCTTCGTCTATCATAAAAAAAAATGATACTGGTCGCGGAATACAATTCGATTCCATTTCTGATCATACCTACTGAATATATGAAATATGAAAATAAAGACGTATGCCTTTTAGTCATTGGCAATAGGAAGAACTAATTCTGCAATTAAACTGATCGTAAATGGAGTTGTTGACCTGAGTAGTCAGTTATTCTTGTGCCACTAACTCAGATAAAAATTTATCCACGTCTAACGAAATTTCCTTTGCTCTGTGATCCAGTCATTTCAAACCTGAAGACCATGGATGCATGTCTATCAGTCCTATTGCCAAGTTCTTCAAAAAAAAACTTTATCGTGTCATGACGCACGGCGACCAATTTTTTAGAGCAAGTCAAATAATAAAACTAAATCATTTCAAATATTTCTGTTATGACATGGGACAAAAGCAACACCAGGTGTTAGTAAAGAATGTCACAAAAATTCAAATTCCTAATTCCTATCAGTATTTCTAAATATATCGATTAACAGTTTCACTGATCAGGTGGAAGGAAAAACATACCTTTGGCTATTTAATCAATAATACACAAGATCCAAATTAAAAGATAAAAGCAGTATAAAACAAAGCAGAAAAACGTTCCTAAGAATGCTCTTAATCAATAATACACAAGATCCAAATTAAAAGATAAAAAGCAGTATAAAACAAAGCAGAAAAACGTTCCTAAGAATGCTCTTATATGGCATAAAAGAATGGGGGTTAAAATTTAGTGCAATGCAAAGACTGGAAAGCTTTGAGATGTGTATATTTTGTCGCGTGCTGAAACCTCAAATGACGAAATATTCTGCTGAAGATTCAGAAACGGAGAAGTTCTACTTCTCAGAGACATTGATCGAGATCTTTTAGGAATAGGAAAAAAGCGCAAACATAGCTTATCTTGGACACCTTATTACGCACGAGAGATCTAACTTTCTATAACTGGTGAAACGAATGATTGACAGCAAACGATGACCTGATAAACAAAAAATGACGTGGCTAAGATACATTAAAGAATGTACCGACTTCTAGGAAAGACTGATTAAGTGTTGCATTTTCAATTTCACGCAGTCTATGATATGCAAAAATAATTACGTAAAATTCGAAGTTAGAACAGTGATCTAGGAAGCATAATAGGTCAAATACTAAATAAAATCCTGTTTTGATGAATGGTGGAATAAATAAAGGTTGATTCTACCATTGATCATGCCTTATTCCAGAATTTTTGTACCTAAGTCGTATCTTATCTTTTATTGATTCTTTTTTATACACTACTGTTGATAATAGAAATATAATGAAAGTGTTTGATTTTAGATTTAGAATTTAATATGCAGAAAATGTTAAAAGATTTGATCCTTCACCTAGAATAAGCTGATACCATATATTATTGGTTACTATTTAAGTAAAGAATGGACTAGATTTGGTATTGCATTTTTGATATTATTTCTTTTTCTTCGTGCAACTTGTTTTAATTCAAATGTTGATGTTAGATTTTGGAAGACAAAGTCTTCAATATTATCATAAAACCAGTATTAAATACCAAATATTTACAATGCCAAAATAAAATTAATAAATAAAAAAGCCTAACTTCCTAAGAACCACTGCGCAACCTGTGACAGAAACAAGAGACATGGCAAACTAAAACTTTGGCCGATAGATGGCTGGATACGATTTTTATCGGTGTTCCTTGTTAAAATAAATCAGCACAAAACTGGATTTCTATAATGATTATAATGAATCAGAAAGGACTAGAGTCAGTAAATAAAATCGAATGAAAAATTCTGTTAAATGGAAAATAGATAGAATTCTTCTTCACAACAGAGATTAGGCTTTGTCTGTTTCCTCTTCACAAAGGTGGTCATCTTTTTCTTATATAACTCTGATCTTTTCTTATGAAATCTCTTCTTGTGCAGTCTTTAACTCTTTTCTTAGAAACCTCATCTTTGTTGCATGTCTATTCTACTGTGTTATATCATTTTCCAACATTTATTCCCGTGTATGAGTAAAAATTCTGCCGGATTTTTTCTATGGTCTCGTCATTATCGTATTCATTACTTGGTAACATTCCACGTACCTGCGGTACTTACTTTATTAGTCTTTTGTCTATGAATGTTTCCTACCTTGAGAGATATTTTCCATTAAATGGAAGAATTAACTCCAAGAAGTATTAAGCTGATAATTGTATTCCACAATATTCCACTGATTTTCACTTTTTGATGACGTCATCAATGCATTTGTCGAGGAGGGTAGGGAATGCCGTTTGCCTTGTACCATTCATTGTTTTGTTTCGATTTCTTCTTTCCACCATTCCCCACTATATTTGTCTGATAGTACAAGCTTTTACTGTTTTTATAATTTGAACAGGCGTTGTCATTCATTATTTCCCAGATTTGGATTTACTCGAATTCACTTTGAATGACACGGCCAAAAGCTTCCTTAAAGTCTGTGAATACTTTATGGGTTATAAGGTTTAATTTCCTTGTTTGAATATAGAGTGACTTGGGCTATTTTCTTTGATCTGGGATTTCGTATCTCTGTCAGCATAAATTGAAAAAGTGTATAACTCTATCGAAAAAATTTAATTAATTCTGTTTTTAATCTATCGTTTTGGCAGCTTTTTCATTTTCATATCTTTTTGATTTCTTAGATTTCGCTGTTGTTGTCTAAATCTGTATTACATTCAGTTACTTGTTTAGCCAGAGTTTTTTGTAATAATTTATCTACTGGTGCTCTTTGATTATGTTTAGTTTTGATGCACATTTTTATCTCGTCCTTTCATATCATGTTCGATAGCAGAAATAAATTCATTCCAGGATCCTTGATAAACTTATTGTGTTAGTTGTCTAGCACAATTTATGTTTTGGATGTATACGTTTTAATATTTTTATGAATTTATCTACAGGAAATATATATAAGCCTTTTGTTTCTTTTCTGTAACTTTTTGTAGTTTTTTGTTCCAAAATCTCAGATCCAATTCAATGAAGATATTTATAGGAAGAAGCTAAAAAAATTTGACTTCAAATCTTGTTTACACACTGAATCCAATTTGACGAAAATATTTGATGGGTTTATTATAGTAAATGGGCAAATGAAATTAGTGTGGTGGTTAGCGGAATCTGGAACATTGAAAACTGTATCTAAGTGCTATATTTATGAAGCATCAAGTGTGAATAGATACTGTATATAAAGATAACAAGATGCTCAATGCCGATGACAAAATATAAATTGAAATCACCAGCTTACGACATTATTATTGCAGACACTACTCAATTGGGAATTTTCCCGAAGGTACAAAGTGAAAATATAAATTGGTACACCTTTTTTTATATATCTACATGAAAAATGTTTTTATTTGGTACAAAATTTCGTTAGGGTACTATTTCTTGGTACCCTTTGTCCTATAACTGTTGGTTATACAACGTTTGAAAATTACATTATTATCAGAATATATCCGGTAGCATCGGATAAATTGATGAGTAAATTAAATGCATCGAGCAATTAAAATAACGAGATTTATTGAAAGTGATGAAGATTGATCGAAAATATATTGATCAAGTGCTTTTACAAAATACATCAGTCAGAGTCCGACCGTGAATCAGGTGGTTAGATGTAGTTGAGACCGGTAGATGGCAACGGGTTGCTAGAAACCTAATAGAATTTAGAAGTTATGATGTTTTATACATTATACAAAAAATAGGATGAGCAAGTGGTTTCTTTCATTCTATTTTACTTATTCACAATTTTGAAGAAAACATTTTCGTCCAAATTAACACAAAAAAGTCGAAAGTGTATGAAGCACGTCATTATCAACGTAATGAAGCAATAAGGGAATAAATACTAACGATAGTCTATAAAAATCCCAGTCTTTTCAAAAGAAATGTATAACTAGAAAAGACATAGAATCTACAATGGTATATTTAATGTCTTAGACACATAAATTATTACAAGAAGGACAACAGCAAAGAAAAGATGAAAAATATTAGAACCGATCGATGTTACTAATCGAAAGAGGCCAGTTGGTCAAAATTTGACAGAATTTATCGGTTCAAATCTTGTTCTAATTGTACAGAGAATCATCGCCAGTTGTATTGGACCAAAGTTAGTCAATAAAGGCCATCTGATAAAAATAGGGAAGCAACATGAATAAGATATAAGAAGTATATAAGCAGAAACATCAGGGAAATAGGTTTAGATGACGATTATGCCAGGGATGTAAGTGATCTATGAACTTGATCTTCTAGTAAACTATGAGATTAAGTTACTAAACTTTTTGCATTCACTTGTACTAAAGAGAAAAAAACAACTATATGAAATCAAAGACATTGAATCTATGAAAGCGACCATAGAAGGTTTTAGAAAACTGAAACTGATTTCACAGGATGTCAATAGTAAGGATATACCCCAAATTATATTAAACGGGGATCGAGATTGGTAATATTTATCGGGAAATATCTAACAACGATGGCGAAAAGCCATGAAGTAAAAAAAAAACTAAATGTATAGACCCAGCTATTTACGGAGGTTGCATCACCGCTATAACTCTTTCAAAATGAAAGAACAAAAGAAACCTATAACCTCACCAAAATAAATTCTACATAAAACCAACCAGTAAACGTAAAGCAAAAACAGACATATGTCCAAATATGAGTCATGAACAAGAGTCCTAGAGACACTAAATAGCATAGAAGTTTATAGTTAAGAATATTACAATGGAATGCAAAGGGCATATTACGGCATTGGCAAGAAATACTGTTAAGCTTAAACAACCAAAAAAGCGATTTGTGTGTAATATTAGAGACTTATTTTATAAAACATACATACATCAATATAAAAGGATATCAAATATATCAAGCTCTTTACCCTAGGAACACAGCCAATGGAAGAGCAGTAGTAATAGTAAAAAATATCCTAACTCACTTTAAAAGGCAAAATATGAGACTGGAGCTATCCAGGCAGCTAGTATAAGTGTCAAAACAAAAATATAATGTCCCAATAGCAGCTACATATTTTTCACCAAACCAATGTTAAAAAAAAAAATTACGTCCAGTTCTTTAATACCCTTGAAGAAAAATTAATCACTGGAGTAGATTTTAGCGCTAAAACATTGTTTGGGGTTCAAAGCTAACCAATCTAAAAGGTAAGAGAATTTACTGAGAACTGCAGCAATAGAAAATATAGGTGTTAAATGACACTCAACCGGAAAACTCACATATTGGCTCACCGACAAAAACAAAACACCAGATTTGATTGACTTTTATTATTTCAAGAAAAGCTGCAGCAAATTTTATAAAAGACAAGAAGCTGATGGTTCTAACTCTGATCACCCTCTAATTCTATAACATTTAGAAGATAACCACTTGACGAGGAAGTAGGGAAATCAATTGCAAACATACAATAAGCAGCTTGGAACTATACCAAACAAATTATAAGAAAACCCATAGATTAAAACGGCTCCAAAGAAATTCGGAAATTAGTACAAACAAAGCGAGAAGCCAGAAAAGGTGGCGAAAAACTAGAAATGCAGAAAATAAGAGTGTAATAAACAGATCTGAAAGATATTTGATCATCTGACACATGACAAATACTTGACTAAAACTCAAAAGATAGTTACCCACACACTACGTTCAGATAATACACTCATAGCATAGAGCAGTGTTCTGGGACCAAATCTTTCATTATATTTATTATAGTATACTCAAGACATTCATGTTACGGACAATCTTAACCTGGCCAAATTTGCAGCCGATACTAACGATCATTCGAAGAGACACTTTTAAGAAGCAGTGAACAAAATAAATAATTAAACTTAAAATAAAAATTGCTCAGGTTTAGTAAACAATACAATTGTCTCTTACAAGAAAACAGAATCTAAGGCTACGTATGGATATTAAAATGAAATAGCAGAAACCTATTAAAAAGAAAACTGGGAACTGAAACTGAAATAAAAAGGTACATTGGCTATTAGGAAGAAACTCACTATTTTCAAAAACCAAGATATTAGTATACAAATAAATAATTCAACCAGTACCTATGGTCTATAAATATGGTTCTGTACTACATTACTGTAATGATGTAGTTATCAACATCGGGAACTTCACATGGAAACAATTAAAGAATAAATAAAGAACATTGCCAAGGGCCACAAAGATTAACTTCATAATGATATAAACAGTGAAGTGCTTGAACTGTTAGCTAAATCAAGACCTAGTCCGCTGGCTCAAATGTACCAAACCGTTCGAACTTGTATGATAAGTGTCACTTTAAACACTGTCATTAAACCAAGTCACATCAGTGTGAAGTGTGTAAAATCGATTATTGGAAATACCTAGGACAGGAGTGTTGTATTGTTTTCTTTTAATACAAAAACTAAACACATAATTACCAAGATACGCATATTAGAAAACTTGAAAATACAATTATGTATCCACAAGCAACAATTATATAATTGACACTGCCGACCGTTGAAAACAGTACACACATAAATAAACAAAATTGTGACGAAATCTTAAAAAAGTGAAAATAAATAGAAGGAAAGCAAAAGTAATCCCTATATATTGTAATAGGAAAATTGAGCCTAATTAGGTATATAATAGATTTTTAAAATTAGAGGATTTAGACAATATACTTGTCAATAATCTCAAAAATCAATGAAGACCTTACTATATTTAATTTAAATTGGAATTAAATGAGATTTTTGATATAAATTTTTTACCAAAATTTAACATTTTTCATTAGATGAAAACCGTATATTAGCTTAGAAATAAAACAAGTTGCACTAAATATTCTTACTTTGCTGTCAACATGTACTGATAGTAATTTTTTGTTTCCTCTTTTTGCCCTGCTGGTTTCCCTGGTCTGTGTTTGTTAACTTGCAATATGCATTTCAAACTAATATTTATTTTTATTTTATTTATCTTAAAACACTGATCCAGACATACTTCCCACTAACACAACTCGACCTGTAGATAAACGAAGGAAAACTATTGGCGCTTGTGATGTACACTTGTTGAACGAACAAAATAAGAATGTTGTTTTGTCCGAATTAAGTTCTGAGCCAAGTGACCAAAATATTGGTGATGGGTGTACTGACGATAAAGTTAAAAATGCATTAGGACTGAAATTTAAATCGCCAAGTTCTACTAATGAACTACCACTCACCGAACTCAATCTGGCATTATTCACTTCTAATTTAGACCATAAACATTCTTGTGCAATGAGCACCAATGAATTGCCTTTATCTGCGCTGAAATTTTCTAGATCGTGCTTGGTTTCAAGACAAAATACTCTTGAGAGCCAAAACGATGATCTATCTATAGAAGCAAATTGGAATACGAATGTAAAAGAAATAGACGAGAAGTGTAAAATTGAACGGCATAGATCTTTTTCTGATCCAAACGTATTGGACGGTGAGTGGATTAGTCATTCAGATAAAAACTTTTTGATGAAAAAGTATCGAGAAAGTTTAGTGAAGGAACAACTCACTTCTAACCTATCACCACCCGAACACGATCCTTGTACACCCTTCAGTTTCTATCCCAAGCATGATTCCGAAAATACATGTTTGCTTTGTGTAAATCCCCGCACCACATCTCATCTCTTGTCGTTCTTCACCTCGCCCCCTACGAGGCCAAACACCTATCGATCACTATCTCATCCCGTTCCTTGTGTGACTCCTTGCATGTCCAACGCAGACTGCAGCCTCAACGTCGTCAAACGCCATCGACACAGCGTTGTCGGACAGATGAGCTATTACAAGATGTTAGGGTTCGGTTGCGGAGGCCCCTTAGGTTTGAAGAAGCTCGTCAGCGGAAGTGCCAACTCCTTGTTTTCAACTGCAGTCATTTCTGGTAGTTCCAGTGCGCCGAATCTCAGGGATATGATTACCAGCTCATCAAATGCAACAGGTAAGCAGTATTATAGTATATTTATTTAAAATGGCTAATAAACAATGAAACGAATAAATATAAACGTAAATCTCCCCGCACTTAACATACTTTTTTATAAACCAGATCACAATAATTTGTCATTTCACTTTTATTCGATTTTGAAATCTCTGGGTATGGAGTTCTCATAAAAGTCAAAGCATGTAACGTACGCATGTAGCCGTGCGGGTTTATACAGTATGCCTCATAATTAACCTGATATTGCTAAAGGATAATAGAGGCTGGTTTTTGTTATACAGGTTGGTGGATACTTGTCATAATGGACTTTATTAATCAAATCAAATCACTTTATCAAATATATAGTACATAAATAAACTCAATATCAAATAAATTGTTGTTACTAACCGAAAATAATGTAAATAAATATATATAAAAATCTAATACGTAAATAGTCTTTTTAGTTTTGCACATAGCCTTGAAGACAAGAAATGTATAGACTTAAAGTACTTTATTGCTTTTCAAAATATGTTCCACCAAGATCGATACACTTTTGCATATGTTCAAACCAATTGGTAAAACAGTTATTCCAGTCTTCAATTGACACCTGCAAAATCGCTGTGTTAGAGGCATCAATGGCTTCTTCTAGCTACTGGAATCGCTGCTCACACATTGAATTCTTGATCTTTGGGAACGTGAAGAAGTCGTTGGGACTTAAGTCGGGGCTATAAAGTGAACGGTTTAACAATTCGATGTTTTGAAACTCCAAAAACTTGATTCGCAGTTGTCTGTTACTTTGACGGAGTTTCGCGAGTTTTTTCGCCTTTTTGCCACATGACCAGATTTTGACACAAAAGTTGCAACCTGTTTTTTTTTTGACACACTTCAAGAACAGATTACTTTTGTTGGTTTTTTGAAATTTTGTTGGTCCTTGAAATACCCAATGATGCCTCTATCTTCCGTTATGTGATACGGCGGTGAAGCGACCACGTTGAACATAGTTGACTGGTATGATGATTCATTCTCAAACACAGAAACGATTTCAGCGATACATTGCTCTTGGGATAATCCTTTTCGATATTTGTAAAAAGTTATTGCTCGAAAATTTTGTCGGCTAAGATCCATTTTTCTATCGACTTGCTAATTTAAAAAATCCACTGTATTTACCCGATTTGTATCGCAATGAAACTCTCGATTTATGTCAACAAAAGATTGATGTTACATTTGTGTCGGAAGGTTTTACTTGTGGCGCCCTCTAAGCGACTATTCGCAGTGTGCAAGTACTTAGAGGGGATACAAGAAACAGTAGTGGGCGTGCAGCGGTGAAATCTTGCAACTTTGTTAGCATATTTCATAAGTAGTTATTGAATAAAATGGAATTTCGCAAATGGTGTATTATAAATTTTAAAAATTCAACAAAAAATAGTAAATTCAAGTTCTATCGGTTTCCAACTTGTAAACACAAATTATTGCAACGAGAAAAGTGGATTTGTATCATAATAAAGCAGATGTAAGTAACATATCCCAAATTCGATAGAATTTCTTCGTGATTTACAGAATAAATAACAGAAGCAACATGCTTACACTTTTTACTTTTATTGTACACACTACTGCTAGACATCTGTAATCATTCTTTTGTCATCAATCAAAAAAAAAAAGAAATAAACCATTAAATACTGTAATTGGACAAGTATTTGAAAAATTATAGAACATTTAATAAATGGCTCAACATGGCGTAACAAAAAAACATAGTTTTTGCATCATATGGCTCAGAAGTGACTGAAGTTTGTCTAATAACACTTGCTTAAATTAAATAGCTTTGTTCATTTTTCTCTAATTCTTCTACATTCTTAACATGGTTTGCTATGTCACCAGGGGCTTAGTTAGGGAATAATACGATTTTTTCTATTGGCCGAGTGATCTGAAAATGCTATATAGAAACATATAACTATGCGACATTTTTCGACTTTCTGGATTCGGCTCCCAGATAGGGTCTCCTGTATTCTGGGAGTCAGATGTCGGGGCTCTGCTCCGGTTCTCCGAACTTTAGACTTTGTGGCTGAACCTTTTCCACCTTCTAAACTGTGTTTAATTTATTTTCCATGTGAGAAATGTCGCCTATCCACCAAAGATGGAAGATGCGCCTAGGGCACATCGAATCTGTAAGGCACCGTAGGAGAGGATAAGTGGCCATACTTTGCTAGGCCCTTACATCCCATCTGGTGATAGCCAAAATTAAAGCTATATTACAATAATTATTGTACTAAATAAACAAGTATAAGTCACTTTATATGCAGCTAATATAAGACTAAAATATTAATAGTGCTAACACTTTCGCTGAATTATGCCACTAGATGTCGTTCTTCAGAACTTGCACATAGCAAATATGCAAAACTAGAAAGATAAACATCGTAACAAATTTATAGTTTATTATGAATCAATTATTAATTCATGGAAACAGGTTTAGTAAATTATTTTTTTTTTTTTTTTTAGTTTTTAATCTAATAATTTATTACCAGTTTGTTCAAATGTTAAATAATTATGAAGAAAAATAAGGTAAAATAGATGGAATTAAGTAAACAAATGGAAAATTCTCACATTTAAATCATCATCTTCGGCGGCGTAGATATAACTCCACTAAATCAGTAATCTTCATAAACTAATTCTGCTCTTAATTCACACTAATTTGGATCAATTGGACTATATATGGTGGACACTTGACATGGTGGACTGTGTTAATAGCAAATCATTTTATTTAAACTAAAACTAATTACAGTTATTGTTAACAACAAATATTGCATATATGTATAGCGTTAACAAGCCTTTTAGGCACATTGCTGGATGGATAATTACCATCTTTTCTGTTCTTAGCTGTCAGCTTCTAATCTCTTATTCCCATCTCTCTGACATCTTCCATCACTACATCCCTCCATTTCTTTCTTGGCCTTCCTCTCTTTTTTTTGCCCTCAGGTACCTACTCTAGAACAAATATTCTTGACTTGTCTATTATCTTGCATTCTTTCTTGATGTTCGAGTTATTCTATTCTACGTTTTTTTCACTACTTTTGTTAATCTAGGGTTAGCATACAATCGGTACACTTCTACATTAGTTCGCCTTTACCTATTCTCCCTCTACTACTTTTTTACCAAACAATCTGCGAAGTATCTTTCCCATGCTTCCAAATTGTTTTGTATGGTTTTGTTCATAAACCATATGTCGGCAGCGTATAGCATTGTGGGTCTAATTATAATTTTGTATACTCTTATTTTTGTATTGGTGTAACAGTAGACAGTAAATTGTATACTGTTTGTATTTTGAGAACGATTTCCGAAGTGGAAATTGAAACGTCAATAAACGTATTTTAACCTTTAATTGTGGCTTATTCCCAGTTAAATAGTAATTGATTATCTTTTCCTTTAATTCTAATTGTTTACATTCTGTCAGATTTTGTTACAAATCGTTTTACCTGCTTCACGTCTTCATGTACCAGAAACCCACTCCAAAATTCCCATTATCGCCTCCACTTGTATAAAACGTGTATGGACTAATCTTTTCAATGTTGTTTAGAATCAAATATGTTTCTTGTATTGCTATGATATGTATTTTATATTTCTTACGTTATTATATCAAGTTAATTAATGCTCCCTTTTGATATATTCCTAGATTTACACGAATGAATGAAAAATATACAATAAATAATATTGTAGGTACCTGTTTGAATAGCAAAATATTGACCATGTAAAAGCTGCTTTGTATTTAAATATATGTTTGTCACTAATTTGTGTTTTCTATTTTTAGCCATCGAAGGTTTTGGTGGTGTACCTTCTATAAGACCTTTAGAGACCCTACATAATGCACTATCTTTAAAACAGTTAGATGCTTTTTTGGATAGAATGACTACTGCTCCTATCTTTAGAACTCCATCGTCGACACCACCAAAATATCCGTCAACTCCTTTGCCAACGCCAACAAATGGCAATATATTAGCATGCGGACTATCATTGGACAAGTCACGCCCTTTGAAATTACAGTCTCCCAGCAACAGTAAGTAGTAGTATTATTACGGTCGAGGAGAATTAATCTTTATATTTTGAGTGATGTGTATTAAAATGTATTTATTTCTGTAAAAGTTTGGAACAATACTGACAAGTTTGCGGAGAAATTTAATATGTTGAAGTCAACCCCAAACGAAACAGTTTCATTATATGTTCGATGTTCTTGTCATGTTTGCAACATACAAACGTTTGTGAATGTTAATATTTTATATAAAATTTAATTAAAAACAATATTGTATCCTGGACACGAAATTTGAATATAAATAGAGCTAATCAATCACAGGAACTCCAAAGAAGAATTAGTTTAAATTGAGCCGCATATAGAAGATTGAGGAATTTTTTTAAAAGCCACATGCCAACAAATGCGTATCGTCACCAATGTCTTCTGGTGCCGAAACACTTAAACTGACAAAGAATGTGGTACACAAAGAAAAATGGAGACAGAGCTATGCTTGGAATTCGGACCCAAAGTCACATAAAAATCGGGCAAGTAGCAAAAATATAATAGAAGACATAATTCAACGACACTAAAATGAAAGTGAGCTGTACTTATTGCAAGATTCAAAGACGGCAGAAAGAAGAAAAATAAAAGAAGGACAGTTATTTCGATATACTCTTTATGAGTACTAGAAGCCGATTCGCCAAGGATTTTTGCTTAGTTGAGGAGATATGTTGTGGAATGCAACTTTTAGATGCTCCATATCTCTTCTATCGTTTAGCATCGTCTGTTTGGGCTTGCAATTCTTAGAAGGCACAGATTAAAGCAAAAATCTGAATTTTGGTTTCGTCCGCAGAAATCTTCTGATTTCTACTTTCGCGATTTATTTTCAGATGTCGCTATAGCGTCTATACTGACGCCATTTTATTGTTGCTTCTTTTCGACGAAAATAATTGTTTTCACGTTCAGAGCTTCTGTAACAGTCGCTCTGATGATTCATGTTAGGATGAAATACATATAAGCGAATATACAGAGGTACTACAGTGCGTTAAGTTTTTGATTAGGTATTGCACACTATACGGAGCGCTAAAATCGGCAACGTTGCAAATGTTCGTTCTCCGACCCGAAAATCTACACCGACAGAAAATCATTTATTTTAGTTTAGTAACTCACAACAACGTTAGGGATGTACTTCTCTGTCGTCCGATCTCATGTTTCATTACGTAAAGCCGATTTTAATAGTAGGAAATTCGATAAAAATGCACTCACCTAATCGGTGCATTGTTATCGATTTTTATTAATGTGAAAATTTTTTTGTGGTTGAATTAAAAATAAAAGCGTATTTCTTTAAAAAGATAAAATAAAAAATATACTCTTATTGAAAATTAAAATATTATTCCTAATAAAATAAAAAATAATTCTTTATGACCTACAGAAATGGTTCAAATAGTTGACCTTCTACGGCTGAACAGTACCCCAATCTGTCATAAAAACTTCTGCGAACAGATGAAAGAGTTTCTGCTGTAACAGAATTGGAGACTTCTCTTATTCGATTTTTTAATTCATCCAAATTTTGGGCTCTAGCCTCAGGATGAGCGTAGATAATGCTTTTTAAATGTCCCCAAAAAAAGAAGTCCATGGGTGTAAGATCTGGAGATCGCGCAGGCCACTTAATATCGCCTGTTCCACTGATAACTCGATTCGGGAAAGTATTGTTTAAATACTCCCTAATAATTCGAGCGTTGTGAACTGAACAGCCGTCTTGATGAAACCAAACATTCTCCAGATTTACATCAGGAAGATTGAGAATAGCGGGAAGAACATGATTCTGTAACAAATCGAGGTATACTATACTATTCAAGTTGCCCTCAATAAAAAATGGACCTATTATGTGGTCTCCTAAAATGCCAGTCCAGACGTTAACTTTTTGAGGACGTTGAGTTCGGTAAACAACACTTCTGTGCTGGTTTTCCCGCGCCCAATACCTCGTAATGGAAGGATTGTGTCTCCCTACTAACGAAACAGAAGATTCATCAGTGAATAAAATGTTTTTAATAAAATTTGGTTCACTATTAGCCTTCGTTATTAGAGTTTCACAAAACTCCATTCTTCGAAAGTAATCGTCTGGATAAAGCTGCTGCGTTTTCGAATATTTAAAATTCTTGTAACCGTGCTTTTTCCATACTTTCGTTACAGTAACATTGCTAACATCTAACTCTCTAGCAACGCTTCTACTTGAACGTGTTGAATCTACCTCGATTGTTGCACAAATTTGTGTATCCCGGTATTCTCTTTCCTCAACTTTTTCTGGTAACACTTCTCGAGCGTGACATTTTCTGCAATTTTTGAGGCAATAACAACTCTCAAAATTTTTAACAATATTATAAATTGACTGTACACAAGGAATTGGTCTTCCCTCAAAAAACACAGAAAATAAATCTACACACTGTTGCGCAGAATTGCCACTATAAAACCATTTTATTATTTGAGCTTTTTCCGCGGCCATATAAACAGACATGTTTACAAAATAAATTAAAACTCTACGCTGTTATACCTTTAAACAACCACGGTATAATGACAATATGACAAATTTGCCTACGGGCGACGTGAAACGAAGAGTCAACGAAGCAGATATGTAGTGCAAGTTGACGACGCGCAGTGTTGCCATTTATAGAGTGTATAACCTAATCCAAAACTTGACGCACTGTATAAGTGAAATCAATTAACTGTCTTTCTTTTAAATTAATTCTACTTAAAACGTTCCAGGTGTGGGTTGGAGTGGACCTCCCAGTCTTATGTCAAGCAGTGGGCCATCTTCGCCCGGTTACTCTGAAAGCACATCGAAATGCAGCAGCAGCGAGATGTCTTCTAGTATTATCAGCGCCGACGGGTATTGAAATACTTACTTATAATAATTATTTTTGATCTTAGTTATCTTTACATATGTATGTTTTGTTACTTTGTGTATTATAATGCATGCCTTAGCTGGGTACGTGTCAAACAGGAATGCGGTTTCTTTTAATTATCATGCACGCTTGAAAATACCTGCAATAGTTAAGATAATGTTTTAAGTTTTAAAAGCTTCTTTAGGTTTCGAATGTTATAAATAAATGCTAAATCACTCACAACGTTTCTTTTTATATGCTTAATGTTTGCTTCCACGTTGGTAAAACATTAAATATTACCTTAAACACGGTATGCTAGACACTCATATCATTCTAATTAAAACGAGTAATCCTGAATAGATTAGATGGTATTAAACTGTAAAATAATTGCGAAACACATTGATTTTTCAGGGGATAAATGTCGATAATTACGAATGTCAAATACTTATGTCATGGCTCACGTCAAGCACTTCAAAAGAAGGTGGTAGTGAGTTATTTCATATTTGAAAGTATTTCTATTTTCTATTCAAGTCATAGCATTTTTAACACTAAAACGATAGATTATAAAAAAAAATAAATTAGTTTTTAATTATTTAGGCTAGACTGCTTTCGTAGATAAAGAAAATATTACATTGCTATGGCAATAAAGACTGTAGAAGAATAAAGTTTTAGAAATGTCAATGCAAAGTTTCACGTGAATCAGCCAAACCAGAGTTGCGCAATAAAATTTGAAAAAATAAACGATGTTTACCAAAAATGTCACAATTGAAAAATTGGAGCGTAAAACCATCTCAATTACTTGTTGTTGAAGGGATTAAGAGGTAAGCATATTTACGAAAATATGCTTAATACCCTTGGCAATAAATTTTCTGCGTATGCGATCGTGAAAATTTTAGGTTTTACGCTACAAAAGAGGTAAATTTTCCATAGGATGAAGACCAGTTGTGAAGGTCAGTTTCTGTAAATACCGATGTAGTTAGTTCGTATCGTAAAGTCGAAGTTGGTTCTCTGGGGATCATTATGCAATTTCTGTTTCATCTTATGCCACTATTTCTCAATAACATTGTCTAGACTTTTCGAAGGCCATGAGAAGACTTTAATGACTGCCTGCCTTCAAACTCCAAACCATTTTTTAGTTCATAAAGACGGTTTTAGATTTAATTTCAATACAGGGCATCTACCATCGGCTTCTACGTATTTCAACCATCGTCAGAGCGGCATATGCAGAGGCTCTTAAACGAAATTAAATCACTCCCGTCATAGTATAATAATTACACAAATAATTATTTACAGATGGTACAACGCCATCGTAGGAAATAGAAATCATCAGATTTCCTACTCGGGAAACTAAATTCAAATTTTTACCACCGCTTTTTCTACAACTTGCAAAGAAGACACATTTATGAATTAGTCGACAAGGGAATATTTCGAAATATGAATTATTCTGAATATTCTTAAACTTTGCTTGTGGCATTTTTAAGTTAAATAATATTTTATATGCGATTAAACCCAATTTATTGTAATGAGAATTACATTTTATATTTGTTTTGACGTTTAAATTTCCAATTCGGAAATCGTTTAAAAAAATCTTTAACATAAAAGTTATCAAAAAAATAACATGTAAATGTTAACAAATTGGTGCTAGGTGGTGACCAATTTGACAGTTGAATTACTTGGCCTCGTCTTATAGGCATTAGCCATTTTGAGTGAAATTATGACAAGTGTTGTTTTATCACCATATTTTGCTACATAATATTGGTTTTTGCTACACAGGTTTCGTCATTTAGTAAAATGAGCGCTGCTTCTTTCATTTTATCCTGTTTTCTTATTGCTGACTTGCCCTCTCCATTTGGTTGGTATGGTATGGTGGTTTGTTAAATTCAGGCTTTAATAACTCCTCAAATTATTATTTCGCCATCTGTACAGTTTATATTTCTGCATTTGTATTGTGTTACCTTTTCTCTCCTTTCCATTGTCTCAAAAAATATTTCCATGATTGTTGCTTTATCATATTTATCAATTGTGTAACTTTTTCCTTAGTGCTTTGTAGGTGTTGTTAAGTAGTTCGAGTTTGTTTTGAATATATATTTTTCATTTCAATTTCTTTATTTTTATTCCGTTCAAGTTAGGGTTTTATTAAAAATTTAAAAAACAGTTTATTTTTTCCTTTGTTTAAGCCTGATGGAAGGTGTAATAAATAAAACAAATACTATATTATATATGTATAAGAAACAAGTATATTAACTTAACATGCCAGTAACCCAACTTCACAACATTGTCTAACCTAATAATCTGTCCCTCTCACCTCCTGTCATGCCATCTTGTTACCAACATGAATAATATGATTGTCACTTAACTGGGTATCATACATCCTTATTGGTTGATTCCTTAGTCCACGTATTGTTTTAGTGTAAAAAATTTCACACGGTTAAATCTCGAAAACCCTTTCAAACAATGTTTTTGACATATGATTGACTTACAAGTAATGTGTCCCCCTCATAACCAATGTGGTTATGTTTCGCAATTTTTTATATGCCTAATATTATCTAATCTCGTTTTAATTGGAATGCACAATATAAATTTTTGTTAAAACAAAATAAAGAATTAAATATATAGAGATAATTACTAGAAATGGGCTAGTAAATATCAATGACAATGTAGTTGCTAATTAATTATCACTGTGACAAATAGCAGTGCTTTTTTGGGCAGTTTAATCCGTCGCTTAAATGCTGCTTACTGGCTGCGATTGTACCGTAGCATAATATTCATGATTACATATTTTGAACCGATAGATGGCTGTTGAGCTTGTGTAGCTCATATGATAACGTTTGCTGCTTGCAGCATACATACAATAAATATGTTCTGTAGTTATAATAAATATTATATGATATAATAGTAATTCAAGCAAATAACCATTTATGGAAAGATGTTTCAAAACGGTTATAACTGTGCCAATATTCAATAATTTTAAATTACCCAAATTTAGTTTGAACATATACCTTGAAATTGGCTTAAATGAAAAAAAGCGATAAAGCAATGCTTTTTAAATAAAGTTATTATAATATATAGCAGTCGAAAAAAATCGTGATGAGAGTTGGCTGTGAAATCCTTTAATTATAACGCTTGTTGTTAGTGTACTTACCACGTTAAATGACGTGACATCTTGGATCCATACCTAACATAACTCACTAAGAAATTATGCGTGGTTAAGCACATTGCAAAAGAGGCTTCTTTACTGGACACGGACACGCGCCAGTCAAGAGACACTTGCATGCAATGACACTGTTTTATGGAGACTTGAGCTGCAGACTCTGTAGCAAAGAACCTAAAACAGTAAACCATATCTTGCATGCCTTCGAGCAATTAGATCGCAGATGGTAAACCCTTTTTGAAGACTCCAAATACATATGGTAACAAGGTTCGGCAATATGGTACCAAGGCCAATTGGCTGCAGTAAGACCGGCTTATAACACACGGCTTCCGAAAAGAGGTTAAAGATTAATTATACTAAATATATGAATTACTATTCCGCCCATATCTAAACCGAACGAACAGAAGTAGAATAATAAATAGTGCAATTCCGTATCTCAATTCAACTTCATATCTAGCAACGAACTTCGAGAAACTACTTTAATAAAATGGACAGATCCAAAAGAATCGGTAAAGACTTTAAATTTCAAAATTAAAGTGGATCGTAAGAGAAAAGTCAAAATTTTTTATATAAACAAGTCCTACAGCGAGTCTGAATCTATGATTCAAAAAGATCATCAATGAGTTTGTTTAAACTTGAAATTGACCACTATCATAGAATAAATCGACTTAAAGATTGCAAATCTTTATAACATAAATATCCAGAGAGAACTCTAAAAGAAGTTGCCAATCGGGTTTGTGATGTAAAGTGCTAGTGTCAGTGTAAAACGTGCAGTGTAGTCTACATACCAAACTCTGACATAGAGTGAGAACAACTAATGGACACCACTGGAAATATTAAGATTCATAAGTTAGAATTGACTATTAATAATTGCTTTTAATAGAAGAAGGTAAGTTTAAAATGAAGATAGTGCAGAGAAGAATAAAGTGTACCCATTTATAGATATTTGTACATCATATATATATATATAATATATATATATATATATATATATATATATATATATAAGCGAGGTTCCTATAGCCTCTATCGCTTCTCGCATTTCGACCGCCATCATGTTCTGTCGATTCATTCGTGGTATTTGATGGCTCTATCTCTCATTATGTGCCGTACATTTTCTTCCCAGGCAACTGAAGGCCTTCCCCTTCTTCTTCTTTATTGTGGTATTTAATTTAAAGCTTTCTTTGGCCATTTATTTTCATTTATTCGCTTCACGTGACCATACCACACTAGTTGTCTCGTTTCAATTCTGTCTACACTGGGATATACAGTATTTGTCCTTCTTCTAATATCTTTATTCCTGATATAATTTTTTTTTTTTTTGATACACCACACACTCCCCTTAGAAAATCCATTTCTACTACTTCTATTCTTTTTCTATCTTTTTTCGTGATCTGCCAAACTTCTGCCCCATAAGTCATAATAGGCTCTACCAAGGTTCGATAGATTGTCAATTTCGTTTCTTGTCTAATATCTTTAGACCATAGTAGAGAGTTTAGAATGCTTACCGTTTTTTTCCCTGTTGCTTTCTGTTTTCGATGTCTCTTTTGGTAGTGCCTTCTTTAGATAATATAGATCCAAGATATATATTCATTGCATGTTTTTGTGTTTCTAATTTCTAACTCTGGATCTTCTTCATCATTTCCTATTTTAAGATACTCTGTCTTTGACATATTCATATTAAGACCCTATTTTTTACATGCTTTCTTTAGTTTTCTAAACATGTAGTCTATGTATTCCTCATCATTCCACCATACCATCAGTGCACTATCTTCCTGCACGAAATCCATCTTGTTCTTCTATGTCTTCGTATTCTGATTCTATTATTTCTATACGTTTCGACCCTACAACCTCCCCACTGAGCTGATAACACTTATTCCCCTATAATAAGAGCATTTACGTTTATCCACTTTCTTGTATATTGAGCTGATGTATCCAACATTCCAATCATCAGGGATATTTTGTCCTTTTAAGCATTTGTTAAATAGTTGAACCAACATCTCATGTAATATTTTTGGTCCATACTTTACCAACTCAATGGGATGTCTCCAGGTCCTGCTGCTTTACCGTTTTTCGATCTTTTGAGAACATCGCTTAACTCTCCGGTTGTTATCTCAATTATTTGTGTATATTCGGATATTTCTTTCATTTTGATCTCTTGGAATTTACATCTATCCTCTGTCAGTAAGACCTCATAATGCTGTTTCCACTGTTTCAGATCTATTATTAACTGTAAATTAGATTTTTCCTTTTCTTCCCTCAGGATAGACTTTATCACCTTCCACGCTTGCCCAACTCTTGTTTCACCCATATAACCTATCCACCTCTGCACATATTCGATCCCACATCTCATTTTTACTTTTCACTACTTCTTTTTTTACATCTCGATTTATCTATCTTGTAATCTTCCTCCTTTCTCGTTGACATTCATTTCTGATAAGCAGTTTTCTTCTTGTTTACTAACGTTTGCATATTCTCCAACCACCATTATTGACTTTTTGTTTCATGTTTGTATTTATACCCCAAAGCTTCACTTGCAGCCTCGTGAATGCATTTTTTAAGTTGCTGTAATTGTTTTATTTTTGTGGCCAGTCGTAATTTGTAAAGAAATTTCGTTGAATCTTCTTTTAAGCTTTCTAGGTTATATTTAGGGGATGTAACTTATTGTCCCTATTCTATATTCTGTACCTTAGTGTTATTGTTTTTGCGATAGTTAACTATCACGTTGGCCATAGGTAAACGATGGTCGGATCCACAATATATCCTTACGTCTACATTATTTCTACATCAAAGAACATAAAAAATATGAAGTAAATTATTCTACAATTAATATTAAAACACAAAATAATACTTCTCCTTGTGTGTGTTGTGTGTGAAGAAAATAAATGGCATTAGAACATATCTATTTATCACATAATATTTGTTTTAATAATTTGGTTATTACCTATATATCTTTTTTTAAAGATTTATTTCTACTTCTAAAGCAAACTTAATTAAACTATAGAAAATTGCCTCCTCTTGCACAATACTGACCACTAATTCGTTTCAAATTACTCCATTGTATCCTTTAACCCAGAGTAAAGTAACTGTTTTTTTTTTGTGAATTTTAGTTCATGTAATAATTTTTTGAGAACTAAACAACATATACCAGGATCCGGATATCATAACATTCATTAAAATAGGAAGGCTACGTTGGATTGGACATGTGGAAAGAATGGAAGAAGGCGAAATACCAAACAAGTGCCAGTAGGAAAAAGAACAAGAGGAAGACCGAAGCTGAGATACGTAGAACAAATAGAAAATGATATAACAACATTAAAAATTAAAAACTGGAAAAAAAAGCACGAAACCGGTCAGAATGGAGAAGAATCCTTGAACAGGCCAAGACCCAAAAAGGGTTGTCGAGCCAGTGATGATGATGATAAATAATTTTTTGATGTCAAGTATAATATAGTTTTGAAAACTATCTAATGGATGGCTACGAATAGCTTGTAATACTGTCTGAGAATCTGATTCTGTAACGATGTTCTCACAATAATTAGTGACACACCAAGTTAGTGCTTTCAGTATAGCAGCAGTCTCTACTGTAAGAATAGAACAACATTCAGGAATTCGATATTTCTCAGCATAATTGCTGTTTGAAACAAAAAATGCGATTCCAGCACTTTCAACAGTTTTTTTTTCCATATGTATAAATTATTGTTAAATCTTCCCCTAATTTGCTTAGTATGGATTTAAATATCAGATTAGTTTATATTGGCAAGTCTGAATAAGAATGCAGTGTAATAATTGGTTTGTCTATCAGAACTTCAAGGTCTTGTTCGTGAAAAGGAAATTTTGGTAGCTGTAATATATAAGATTGAAATTAATTCGTATCAATAAAAGATTCTGCAAGAGGAGGAGAATTTTTTATTCTCTAGTAGGAAATTTCTGTCAAAAGTAAACCTATTTTATGATACCTAGTTGTATTAAACGATCTGTATGTTATTAGACGTTTGTTGGCTAACATTTGTCTACGTATGTGTGACAGGTGGATCTTGGGCTTCTACTAGAATAGCATGGTTTGGTGGAGACATCATAGCTCCTAGACAAATTTTTATTGATTTAAATTGTATTCTGTCAAGAGTTAATAGATTTGTTTTGCATGTTGAACCGTAAAGAATACAACCATAATCCAGAATGGATCGTATGCAGGATCTATAAAACATTAAAGATATATGTTGATCTGCACCCCCCAACCCCAACCTTTTTTTGAAATGAAACGCAGAAGGTTAATTCCATGCTGGCACTTTTGTATTATATACTTTGTATGGCTGGACCACAAGAGTTTTTTATGTAGGATCATGCCTAGATACTTATACTCTCCTGCTAAGGGGGAAATATAATCACCTATCTAGCATTTGCCTCTAACTTTTTGTCTACATCTAGTGAAACATACAATCGAAGACTTTTTTGTGATATACTAAAACCTATTTGTTTTACCCACTTATAAATGCTACTAAAGCTAAGTTTTAGATTCAACATACAATCTTCATATGATTTATGGGTGGTATATAAATATATATCGTCTGCACATTGAATTATTTTGCATTTGTCATCCATCAAACCATGCAAATCTGCAGTATAAACAATAAATATTCAAGGACTCAGAATTGAGCCTTGCGGAAGACCGTTATATAATATTCTTGGACCGTTATACATTTCTATGGTACCGTAAGTAGTTTAAAATGTTAAATTCATTCTTGTTCATCGGAATACTTCACAGCTTATGAAGTAAAATTTTCGGAAGGAAGTTTTACAAAATTAAAATATAAGACACGAGCAAGTTTTATGGAAATTTTCAAATTAAAACACGCAATTACAGCATATTCAGCACACAAAGAAGAAGCTTAAGAATAAAGACGCAGAAAAGTACAAGGAACGCCACAAGAAGGTACTTAAAGAAATAAAATTAGCAAAAGAATCTTGGCTGTTAGAAAAATGCTTAGAAATAGAGATCGTACAGAAAAAACATGATATTTTCAATATGCACAGGAAGATCAAAGAAATGGCAGGAATATATAGAACAACAATGTCCACTGCACTGTTTGATAAAGATGAAAACATTATATTCAATACGCAAGAAAAACTGGACAGATAGCAGAACTGTACAGTGACAACCAACACATTGAAGTATATGACAACGTCGAGAATGGTCCAACAATAACAAAATCAGAAGTAAGATCGGCTATAAGTCATCTAAAAAACAACAAAGCGCCAGTACCTGATGGAATATCTGCAGAGGTATTGAAATTGATAGAATACAATCAACTTGACATTATGACAGAATTATTTAACCGTAGATATGAAACAGGAACTTTACCAAAAGATTGGTATTTGTCCATATTTATACCACTGCCATAAAAAGAAAATACTAAGAAATGTGACGAACACCGAATCATTAGCCTCATGAACTACTCACTTAAAATATTCTTAAACATCATCCATGCTCGCATATACAAGAAATTGGAGGAGGGTATTGCTGAGGTACAATTTGGAGTTCGCAGCGGTCTTGGTACAAGAGAAGCACTTTTTAGCATACAAGTATTGATACAACGAGCAAGAGATGTTAGTACAGATGACTTTGCCTGTTTCATTGACTTCGAAAAGGTATTTGACAAAGTACAGCATGAGAGGCTTATTGAAACTTTGCGAATCGCAAACATCGATGACAAGGATATACGAATAATAGCCAATTTCTATAGAAAACAAGCAGCCAAGATGAAGTCCCAATACAAAGAGGAGTACGACAAGGTTGCATACTCTCGCCTTTGCTGTTTAGTGCGTACTCTGAACATCTATTTCGAGAAGCTTTGGGAGATTTGATTGTTAACGGTAAAGTAATAAATAATCTAAGATATGCAGACGACACTGTCCTTGTTGCGGATAGTGCTGAAGGATTACAAAAACTGGTATATCAAGTGGTTAACATCGGTAGAAAATATGGAATGAAACTTAATAATAAGAAGACGAAAATTATGATCATAAGCAAAAACCAAGATGCAGATGCAAAGTTTATAGCAGACAATGAGGTATTGGATAGAACAGAAAAAATAACATACCTAGGATGCAACATCAGAGACAGCTGGGATCACTCATATGAGATTAAATGTAGGATCGAAAAAGCAAGGAGTGTCTTCCAACAGATGAAGAAAGTTCTCTGCAATTTAACCTTGAACTTACATCTCCGACTCAAAATCCTTAATTGTTATGTGTTTTCTGTTCTTATGTATGGAGCAGAATCATGGACAATGACCGATGCGTTTTGCAGACAGTTGCAGTCTTTTGAGATGTGGTGCTATCGTCGCATGCTCAGAATATCATATGTACATCATATAACTAACGACGCAGTAATGCAACGTTTACAAAAAGAACCTGAAGTCTTGAAATCTATTAAAGAGAGAAAGTTAGCATACTTCGTACATATAGTGAGGAATGAAAATAAATACAGAATCCTACTATTGATTTAGAAGGGAAAATAGAAGGAAATACAGGACCAGGACGCCTAAGTTTTACGAGTAAGCATAAAGCTGATGAGATCTCACAACAAAATCTTTAAAAATTTATCAGTCCTCATAGAATTTATTTAAAAACTTCAATTTATATTCACTTTTTGTCATCTGAATACTTGAAGGTTTATGCTGTAAAATTTTCGAAAGAAAGTATTCGTAGACACAGCAAATTGAAAGTCAAAAAATCATTTAAATTTATTAATTCTTAAAATATAATGGGTGGACACAATATGAAGAACTTCAAAATTTAGCAAAGAAAAAGAAAAATAATGTACGTAGTAAAACTTAGAAAGTAGCATAATCAGATTATGAGAAATGAAACCAATTATAAATTACTGGAATGCATTCTGTAAGGAAAAGTTCATACTAAGGAAGATGTCGGCAGAAGAAAAAAATGTCCTGACTAGGAAATTAAGAACACTACTACCTGGATGTTTAATACATTCATCACAATACTCTTTAGACCAAATAAAATTGAGGTCAGAATAATAATTGTCAGCATTTAGTTATCGATAGGCATTAGAAGAAGAAATGGAAGTTAGTGCTGTTTCTCTATTTTTGCAGTGTATTTTATTCATTATAATGACTCAAAATTATGGTTAATTGGGGACGTTCTTAATCAAATTGTTAGACGTCGTGCAAAGCCTTCGTTACGTTCAATAATTCTATCGGGACCTACTATAGTCTGTTTGTCAGTTTATTATAAATAAAAAATTAGTGTTATTGATTATCATTGGACTAAGTATTATGGTTAAATCATATATAACGAGTCATACATTAACACTGCACCGTTCTACCTTGCATTCATTCATTTTATCTTGGTCATCTATCTGTATCATTCATAACTAACATTCATTTTTAGTATTACTGTGGATAACTTCAACAAAATGTTCCCGGCAGTGCCGGGATTAGATCAAGATTTAGAAAATGTTGGAATGCTGTTGGACTCGTTTGAAAAGGATGTTCCGCAATCGATCGAATTCACCGAATATTATGCCAATAATAACAAACCAAAAGGTAAGTTATTGAAATTTTACGATTTGATTTATTGTATGCTTTTAACGACGTACTGGTATTTGAGCGCTAAAACGTGCCAGCTCATCGAGACAATCTTAACAGGCAAAGAAACAACACCTTATTAATTTTGCCAAGCACTATTACACGGCAAGTAGAAATGCAATGACATTTAGTCCATTCTTCTTCTTAGGGTGCCTGTCCGTTCCGAACGTTGGCAATCATTCTGGCTATGATGACTTTGTTGGTTACTATACGAAATAGCTCTGTTGAGGTCTTTATATACCATGCTCCCAGGTTAGCAAACCAGGATATTCTTCTTCGTCCTGGGGCCCTTTTTCCTTCAATTTTACCTTGTAAAATTGGTGACTTTGTCTGTCCATGGTATCTTCAAGATCCTTCTGTATGACCATAGCTCAAAAGCTTGAAGTTTTGATAGAGTTTCCGCCTTCAATGTCCACGTTTCTACTCCGTACAGAAGCACTGAGTACACATAACATTGAAGGAGCCTTCTTTTT
Organism: Diabrotica balteata; assembly: GCA_918026665.1. Classification (NCBI taxonomy): domain Eukaryota; kingdom Metazoa; phylum Arthropoda; class Insecta; order Coleoptera; family Chrysomelidae; genus Diabrotica; species Diabrotica balteata. The sequence goes on from OU898282.1 coordinate 23,074,937, forward strand.
GTTTCTAGGGTGAGGTCATGGCACTTGAACACATAACTCATAGTCAAGAATGCACTTTTTGCCTTTCCGATGCGACATTTAATCTCTTGGGTATTGTCCCACGACTCATTGATTATAGTTCCCAAGTAGTTGTACTGTGAGGCTCGTTCAATTCTCATTTGGTTCACATACAGATTTGTTCCAGTTTTTTCCTTGCTGATGATCTTTAGCTTGGTTTCTCTGGTGTTTATATCCAGTCCATATTTTCTACTTGTTTCCGTTATTTTGTTCATTAAGTTTTGCAGCCCTTCTATGGTATTGGAAAACACTATTGTATCATCTGCATACCTCAGGTTATTGAGCTTGACTCCATTTATTGAGATGCCTTCATCAATATCTTGTACAGCCTCTTCAAAAATATGCTTCGAGTACAGATTAAATATCAATGGTGAAATTATGCACCCCTGTCTCAGTCCCCTTAAGATTTTAATCTGATCTGTATATTCTCCATCTATTCGGAGTACCGCTGATTGTTTCCAATACAGGTTAGCTATTATTTTTAAATATTTTCCGTCAATCCCTGTCCTCTTCAGCACTTCCATCATTTGTTCATGTCTGACTCTATCGAAAGCCTTCTTGTAGTCAATCAGGCATGCAAAAACATTACAGCTGACATCTCTACATTTCTGAAACAATATCTGCACGCTAAATAAAGCTTTCCTCGTACCAACGGCGTTTACAAATCCAAACTGATTGGGCGCAAAGAGCTTCAGCAGATGGCTCATTAGACTTATGGCTTATTGCCTGGCTTGCATCCCTGCAAGCTTTAAATAACCAAAGACTGTAAAGAATTCTTGGACGGAAACATAATCTTACGTATGCCACTTTGTGGCATATGTGAAAAGCCTCTTTGAAGCAGGAAAATTAAATAATACTATTCAAGAAACCGTCAACTAATTTTTTACCGTTACGGACCTTCGTGGTCTATATTCTATGCTGCATTTCTGTGGTCATTTTCAAAAAAGGACTGTTTTTTTTTCAAAAGTCTTCTATTCCTGAAAAATTTGTGAAGTGATAGAATTCCGAGACATCCCGAGAATAAAACCGAAACGGAAGGCTATATATTATCCCAGATCTGAAACCTAACTCTGCATTTTCTTCTAGAACTTCATAACAGACGCGATGCACAGATCGACGGGCAGAACGATCAGCAATATAAGCCGAAATAAAAAAAATTATTTCTTGTTTGGAAAAAGGGTGGTCCCATAAAGGTGGTTTCATCATCATAAGTGGCTCAACAATCCGTTGTGGATCCTGGCCTGCTCGCAAACAAGTCGCCAATCTTGTCGATTCCTGGCAACTCCCCTCCATCTTCTAACCCTTAGAATCTGTAGGTCTTCTTCAACATCATCAATCCATCTCATTTATGGTCGTCCTCTGCTTCTTGTGCCCTCTGGTTTTGAAAATGTTAATCTCTTTGTGTATTCGTGATCTGACATCCTAGCAATGTGTCCAGCCCATCTAAGTCTCTAAGAATCTAAGAATTTTTCTCTCAAAAATACCAAGAAGTCTTTTATCATTTAGCTCTCATACCCGCTAGCTTTTAGATTACTTGCTAAAACAATTTTGTACTGATAAATAAATTATTAACGAAAAACTTATATGTCAGAAATCCTTTGTCACTCAATTCTTCGATCATCTATACCATGGAAGCTGCAACTTGTCCAAAATATTTTTGATATTTTTCATTATTCTAGGGTTTTTTTCCCTGATATACTTCAGTAAGTTTATCAAATATCCACTAGGTGTATTCATACACCGCACCTTATAGCCAAATCTTCAGGTTTTCCTCTGATCAACTGTTTGCGTCCATGGTGCCCAAAGTAGCCTATCAATGATTTATCGAATAAAGTTAACGAGCATTCAAGTTATCTGGGTAATAACCTTCATCACATCAGGAGTTTTAAAATAATGTCTGTACATTATTCATCAGGAGTTTAAAAAAAATGTGTGTTACATCATCTTCTTCATATGCCAAATTTAAAGCTTCCTTTAGTGTCTTATTCATGCGCCTTCTTTAGTGTATTCTCATGGCGCCGTCTCCTTTCGAAGGTTGGCGATCCATCTCCTTAGGTCTTTCAGCCATGAATTCTGGCGTCTTCCTACTGATCGTTTGCCCTGTACTTTTTCTTCCAGTATAACTGGAAGTAATTCATATTTTTCGCCTCTCAACACATGACCCAAGTATTGCATTTTCCTCTCTTTGATTATTCTTAGTAATTCTTTTTGTTTACACATGGAATTCTCCACATTCGTCTGTATATATACATCTCAAAGGCATCTATTCTTTTTTCTATTTCAGAGTCCATTGTCCATTTTTCACAGCCATGCAGTAAGACAGAAAAAACCTAACATCTAATCACTCGGATTCTAAGGTCTAAGGTCTGATCTTGTAAAAAATGATTTCATACTCATGAATGTTTTCCTTGCTTGTTCGATTCTTGATAGGATTTCTTTTTTAGATTACACTGACTATTGAAATTTGCTCCCAAATATTTTATGGAATTTACCGGTTCTATCATTTGACCCTTGGCATACACATGTACGTTTATTGGTGTCTTTGAAAATACTAAAGTTTTAGTTTTGGAAACGTTTAGATGTAAACCGAACATTTCGCTGTGGTGAACTACCGCATTTATTATATTTTGTAGTTCTAATGCGTTGCTTCCTATCATCAGCATATCTGATGTTGTTTATGCTGATACTGATAGTGTAAGTCCACTGAAATTATAAAAATATTCTTCTTCTTGATGTGCTTATCCGTTTCGAATGTTGGCGATCATCATGGCAATCTTTATCTAATCTGCAGCAGCGCGGAAAAGCTGCACAGATGTTGTATTGAACCAGATTCTGAGGTTCTTCAACCAAGATGTTCTTCTTCCTGGACCTCGCTTTCCAAATATTTTTCCTTGCAGGATGGCTTGAAATATATATAAAAATATAAGTTTTGAAAATATAACTGCTTAGGGGGTCCATATGGGTACAGCAATATTTACATGAATTTTTAACTGTCGCTTGTAATCTAGATACAAAAATATGTAAAAAAATTGATTTGATCCTAGTATTCCCAAAAGAAGGCACTGAAAATATACTTACATAAATCGGATGTCCATTATCAAACACCTTTTGATAATGGACATTAATAACATCATTTTATAATATAATTTCTAAATTCGTTCGCTTGAAAAATATAATAAAACACTGATTTTCAACGTGGGTTCTACTTTCAAATTCATCAACGAGGGTTCAGACAAGTCTAAATAAAGTATTTATGCAGTAAACCTAATGTTGGTTGCTTATTTTATTATAATTTTATTGTGTTAAACGATACCTACAGATGGGCCCATATGGTGACTGTAGGCTCTAATGGATTAAAGAACCATACTTCGAAAGTAGTAAATTTGAAGTAACGGGGAAAATTTCCCTGCGTATTAATCCACGAAAAGACCTCCAATTGGGAAGGATCCTAAATCATCAATCAGTGGTTAGCTTGCCAGTGAGTCTGCAGGTGAGACGTTTTGTAAGAAAAACAAAAAATAGTCCCCAACTAGAAAAAATTCGACCTTTCATCATATGTCGCTCAACGAGTTACCGTTATCTTAAAATTAGTTCAACCCATTCTGCCGAAGCAAACAATATGTTAACTACCTCCCTAACCTCTCAGATTATTACGAGAATAATTTTTCCCACGACTTCCATGAACTCCTTAGAGTTACTCCACCTCGCGCAATCCAGATTCAACAATAAAATTTCCTAAGGACCAAGGATTCAAATCCAAACCCCAATCCATCAGAACCCATTCACCCCACAACACGGGCGCATCTATTAGAAGTAAATCGGAAATCAAATTCCAAACCCCACCAACTCTCAGGCGCCTTCTCTACCGCTCACGCTTCAAAACTCTTTATTTACTATAACTATTATTTAAGTTTAGATTGAATTAAATCTGTATTATCAAAGTAAACGACCTCATCTAATTTAGTCTTCCCCCAAAAGCAGGCCTATTTATATTACAGGTATTTAAATACCTACAATACCATTAATGTTCGAGAATTCAAACAGAGAATTCAAAACACCAATCGGTGTTATAAAAGTCTCTACCACCAAACCAACCATAGTCTCGTCACGACATAACAGGAAAAGACGATATCGAGACTATCATCACTCAATCCAAGTTACCTTTTACGAAAGACGACCTTATAATCGCCAGATCAAACAATATCCCCTCAAATTTTAGAGCCTTTACAGATTCTGAAACCAAGTACACAGAAGTACTCTTGAAAAGTGTCCTCATTGACGAAGTGGGACTTGGTTGCAATAGTCTTCATGAAATGTACAGTTCAAAGTGCTGTAAACGCAAACATCTCTTTATAACTTGTCCCAACTGCGGAAAATATCACAAATCCCACGTACACTCCAGTGCCAACATGAAGTCAAGGTTTTTTCTTATTATCCTCCCAGAAAAAAGAGACGAACTTGCCCGTGACAGTATCAAGAAGCTCACATTGTGTTTAGTCACGTGCTATCAACGTCGGTCTTCACGCAATTCCGCTGTTAAAATCCCGTTAAACTTAATTCCTCAGCAGGAGAGTTTTGGAGACCATTTTGGGACATCCAGTTTTTACGTTCTTCAACTCTTCTTCTTTTATAGAACGTCACTGACATCCGTCTGCAACGATCTTCTTGAAGAGTCGACAAGGGGAAATTGGTTAATCTCATTCCACAACGATGCCTGTCCTATAACATGTATCCAAAGAACTGTACTCGTATATAATCTAGGTTAGTTAGTTTCAACGGATTCACTATTCATCTCTGGATATGATCCAAATCGAGAAGAAGATTTGTTAATTCGGAGTCTGGCCGATACTTCATCCCCATTCTCTAAACGCTGACGTTTAATTAACATTTTTATATTTTATTATTAATGTGGTTTGATACTTGATATTTAAGCTTTATTGCGTATTTTTCAGGTTCAGAAAGTGGCGATGTTACTCCAGTGTCTGGATCAGAAGTTGATTTCAACACCAACGATCTTACCGTCGGTTCTGGTGCTGACTGCGATATTACAGTAACAGAAGATATAGAAAACTGTGAAACAGGAGGTGATAATAGCAACAGCACATTAACTGACACAGTAATTGTTTTAAATAACATATTTAACCACCCCACTAGCCCCAAACCGATGGAATCTAGTCATTTATTCCACACTCAACCAACAAGCACAAATCCTCTTTCTTCTTTAACAAAAAATGTGGACATATTTACCAATGTCTTCAAATTAGATAGCTCAAAACAGATTAAGGATGCAGAACAGACTGAATCATCAAGTAGTGTAAATTCCAGTGAATTAGAAAGGAAAAATTTTAAAATTGTAAATAAGAAATCATCCGTATTGGATAGTATGGTAACAAATATATCTATAGATGTACCGATCACAGGATCTGATAAATGGTCAGCATCAAAAGAGCAATTTCTGGAAAATAGAAGTGTTAAACGAGCTGTAAGTGTTGATTGCGACAAAATTATGAAATTAGAACAAGAGCAAGACCAGACGAAAATAAAACCAGGAGCTGTATTAGTAAAAGAAAAATATATAGAACCGTTAACCCTTTCTAGAGTTTCTAGAAGCTTTCATGGCAAATCATCAATAAGTAATAGCTTTTTAGATATTAATAATACTCACCGAAGAGCTAGCGATAGTCCTATCGGCAGTACATCAACTACATCATTCATGACTCAAGATATTAAACCAGAACCGAGTATGGATAAAGTAAAGTCCATTGTAAAACAAAAATCACTCAGTAACGCTGCAACACAATACAGCACTAAAAAATGCGCACCAGAAACAAGCAAGTCAGTGTCCGAACTAAGTCATATAGTAAGTTAAATTAAATATTAATGTAATAGCATATTATTTGTAACTGCTGACTAATCATTGTTCTCCAACACTATAAATACCTGGAATAGGCCTTTTAGAACCTGATCAGGTTATAGGATCATGAAAATCGCGTAGGAGATCTTTTTCACATTGTTGTTTCAGCTGTTATGCTAGACGCTGTTTGCTTTTATAGTTCTCTCAAAAGATTTTCTTATTTTGTCGTCTTCTAACGAAGATTCCCAAGCCCTCTCCTGGCTCTCATCCTCTTTGTATCATAACGGGTAGCAGATCCGCCTTTATAGCCACATTTCGAATGCATCCATTTCTTACGGATTGGGCTTTCAGAGTACAAGCATCTACCCCATATATCAGTTGCGACCAGACATAACATTCGGCGAACCTCAATCTGATAGCTATACTCTACTTCTTATTTGTAAACAGGAATATTTTTATAGGTACGAGTAAAAAAGATAGATTTTATCCATTCATCAGGAATTTGACCGGTATATTTTATTAAATAATTTAGTTATTTACACTCACACATTTATTTTCATTCGCATTCGATTAATAAATTAGAATAAACATGGACTTCGTCAAATAAAGATGTCTCCTTATTTTCCCTTAACTACTTAACATGGAAAAGAATCAACACCTGCTCTCAAACAATGGTTTTTGTCCACCATTCTTACATGAAGATCATGTCTACGGCGTTATTATATCTTTAACCTGTTTTAGATCGACTAAAATATGACACTTACTCTTGCTATTCCACTTCTTCTTTTGGCTTTACTAGACCCTAAAGGGGTCTTTGCCTGTCTCGTTGTTTTTATCCATTCGGATCTCTCTTGTACATTCTTCTCCATCCTCTTATATGTAAAGTTAATTTGCATCATACTTCTAATTCTTCTTCCATCCGTAAGTTTCCAGTTCTTGACGGTCAAGTTATACTAAAATTAATTTGGATCTATCTGACATGCGAACCTATTTTTATTCAATTCAACACTATTGTATCTGCATCAAATTTGTAATTTATGTATTTGTATATTTTTAGGGGACCAAATCACAGAGATTTACCACCACACGAGTGGATGAAGCTGAACACGCCGCTTCTGTAGCTACAAAAGAAGACCAAGAAGCAACTTTTAATGTAGTTCATGTGTCGGCATCAGCAGATACAATTCGATTGCCCTCAGACAATACAACCAAGAAGAAAAATAAAAGAAAATAGACAATATATAATAATTATAATATAAAGTATAAAAATAAAATATTAGATAATACTGTCTGTTTCAATGAAATATTTACCTCTAATAAATAAAACAATTTAATATTTCTTTATTTTTAACACAGAAGTTAGAAGCCTTACAGTAGTCAAAATAAACATAAGATTTGTCATATTCTAATACGTGTATTAAGTACCTAGGTCCTGGGTAATGAGATTAAATTAGGAAGAGACGAACAACAGAGATAAACTTGTTAAACTGTTTGTTCGGGGTGTTAGGCCGTTGTCTTCTAAGATTAGTTCTCGACGTTTCGCCAACACTAGGGGTTGGCATCTTCTGAGATGTTACTGCTTCGCTTATAAGCTGAAACTGGCGCCACGTTGTACTACGGAAGTCATATCTATATTCTCTACTCGTCTTCCCTCCACTGGTTTAGGTGTGAGGGGACGTGTCGTCGTTTGTAGCTCATCTTTTTTCGTGATTTGCGGGAAGGGTGTTTGTGGACTTTAATATCGTTATAAATGTTTTGTTAATTCTTACTCCTTCTATCCGATTAAAATTATTTGGATGCTTATATTTCCACCGCTTCCCGATATAACCGTGGGTAGCACTGTGATGTTTTAACCAGCATCTGCGTTTCTTCAAACAGTATCCGATATTCTCCGCTTTCCAAAGCATGTTCAGCAACGGCAGATTTGTTGATATGTCCTAAAGGACAATGGCTTTTATGTTCGGTTATCCTTGTGTTTGTGTGTCTTTTTGTGGTGCTCACATTCATGGTATTCGTACCATACCACTCACATGCCATACCATTCCAAATGTGCATGGTATTCGGTATACTCCAGTCGTTGCTAACGGGTCGCGTTTGTTCTTCACCGATCTTAAACAGTCCTTGATTTTCTTTGTTGGGTTGAAAATTTTTACATTGCATGCTTTACAAAAAAGCCAATCTTTACATTGGCTTTTTTAAGTATTCGCCCAATTCTGTCTGTTACCCCCGATATATAGGGTAAGAACGCTTTGTCTATACATGTTATTTCTTCTAGAAACGTTAATCGCTTTATGTATTTCTCTTCTGGTATAACCATTGAGCTGAGCGCTTTTTCAGTGTGAAGAAGTTCACTTTGCAGATGCTGTGGTTCACAAATTCTCTTCGCCCTCTCCGCCAGAGTTTTGATGATAACTTGTTTTTGGTCTGGATGATGACTTGAGTTTCTGTTTAGGTATCTGTGTAGGCTTTCAATACACTTTATGTCCTAAGTAACCTTCCTTTCGATTTACTAAAACATCTAGGAACGCTAGTTGTTGATCTCTCTATTTCCATCGTAAATTGAATATTTGGATGTAGTGTGTTGTGTTAGTATAAGACAGGAAATCGTAAGTTTTTCTACTCCGTGACCGTACTAAACCGTATCTAAACCATATCCTTGGCTTGTATGATGACTCCATTACACTCTACTCTAGATGCTCCATGAAAAGGTTGGCTACACAGACCACTAATAAGGTAGGTGATTTGTGGTTGGCTACGACCGAGCTTAGTGGGCTTTCCATTGCTACTCCATCTACCTGTTCATAAATCTGGTCTTCCCATGAAAAGTAGCTATAAGTAGGTAGTGAGTAGGTATAATAACACCGTATCCTTGGAAACTAGCCCCTCAATTAAATTCAGAACGTCTTCTAGGGGAACTCTTGTAAATAGAGAAACAACATCAAAGCTAACAAAAATGCCAGGTTCCTGTGAAGTTATTCCTTTGATCTTGATGAAATGGGCCGAGTCTTATACACAGACATCGTTTTTTTTTTTCTATATGTGGTTGTAAAATATTGGCCAGATATTTAGCAAACGGAGACCATTTGGAGCTCACAATAGGGCGTAGAGGTACATCGCCTTTGTGTATCTTAGAAGTCTATTGATTTTTTGTAGAATGACTGCCGTGGGATCTTTTTTAGGCCTTATAATATATACCGCAGGATCTAGAATTTGTATTTTCGTTTTGTAATAGGTTGTCTTCATTACGACGGTGGCGTTTCCCTTGTCTGCTGGTAAAATTACATTGCCTGCGTTTAACGATTTTATGGCACAGATTTCTTAGTGACTCGGGGTATTTTTCGGTGTATTAGCTTTATGCAAAATTCTCGCTGATTCTGCCCTTATTTCTTCTGCTTTTTCAATTGATAAGTTGCGAATCACAGACTCGATGTTAGCGATGATATCTTCCTTGGGTATAACTTTAGGTGCAATCGCAAAATTGCTCCCTTTGGCTAGAAATGATGTGTCCCATCTATAGTGTGGATAGGGGTTTGGAGAGTTAAGAGTGTTATATTTGCTTCGTTACTTTCTAGATTGAATACTCAGTAGCTTATGTAGATGTAAGAGATAGATATGTATGTCACTGTTTTTGTTGTTATTTAATAATTTTAACTTTGCTTCAGTCTATTCAGATTGGTCTTCTCTTATCACTAATATGCTGAATTCTAAAGCCAAGATCTTCGGTAAAGAAATATGTTAAATAGGATATGTAAACAAAGCAGATCTCTTTTTGATGGTAAGGAAAAAACCAACATAACACTGTAACTGAAGGAACCAATTTCACAGTGCATATGTTATTTTTTGCATTTGCATTTTGTATCTTTGTTAACCTTTTTATTTAGTTTCAAAACTAATTTAACATGAATCAGTGCATTAGCATTATCAAAACCTTTTTTAAACATTAATCTAAATGCCTAGCTTTTGCTACTATATTATTAAAATCAATTATATCAAAGCTTTAGTTCATACCATGTTTCTTTAAAATTGGAGGCGCCAGAACTTTATGTATATATTTCTTGTACTAAAGGTATAATTTTTGCAACTAAACTCTTTTTCCACAGATAATTTGAAAGTCACGCATTCGAAGGGTATTAAAACTTTACAATATTCACACACACACATTCACTTTCAAGAAGATTTTCTACAGGATTATGCTAAATGCCCAGAACAGCTTCTAGTGAGGCTTGAAGCTCGCAGATTCTGCTGTACATAAAATATGTTTAGTTCCAGCGGGTAAATATGTCATGAGTTTTAAACTTTTTCCTACCATCTACATCTCACTAAATTTTGCTGAAACTGTAGTACTTCAATGAAAACGCTTCACAATCTTTTTGATTTTTTGTTGTAGCGGCTGAATTATTTTAGACCATCCTGGACAATCAAGTTAAAGGTATGAATCAGGCTAGGAAAATGAGACCAACCTGTTAATTTTATGGCACTGGTTATATTATGTGCTTTATCAGTCACTATTGTTTATATTCTTCTATTTCCCATTCTTGTACAACATTTATAATTTTATCTCTGAGATTTTCTGATGTGTGCTGATTGGAAAAATGAAAGCAGCTAAATAATGCTGTTTTTAATACCTAATCTTTATATACTGAGCAATTATGGCCATATATTTATCAACAGAATTAGTCGCCATGTATCAGTTGTTAAGCACACGAATTCTCGTTGACTTACCTGTGCCTTTCCTTTTTGAATGGTCCTTTATACTTCCCATCCATAAAATCCCTTGTAAAAGTAGTTCTCAAAGGAATTTTATAAGATGGATCAAGAGGGGATATAAGACGCTTCATCGTCCACAATTGAAAAGGTTGTTAATCTTTTATCATCATATTCAACACTTCTTCATTCAGCATTTTTACCAGCGAAGCATTTTCTGGATTTACAGAAAATCTTGATAGTTTAGTTTGCATTGGACCTTAACAGTTATTTTGTTTGCTTTGATGGACAGATTATTACTACCAGCCGTTTAGAACAGACTAAAAAATATTTGAAGCACCTGAACACTCAACCTCAAATTGAAGAGTTGACTAAGACTGCTCAACAGCCTCAACACTTGTTCATTAAAAACCACGAAATGTTTCACTTTCACATGTTTTTGCAAATTACTGTAGAACCATTGCAAGAAAAAACACTTTTACATATATCACATTTAGCTTTATCATTATTGATTATAGTAAAATACTTTATATATACTTTTAGTATAGTAAGTATATACATCAAATGATAATAGTAAACTGAGCTGAATAAAACAAAAAGCTTTTAGTTTTCAAAAATTAAGGCCCTTAAATGATGATTTCAAATATTCATTCCAAAGAACCATAATTCAAATTTTTTTTGGTAAATCAAGAACCAAATTATCGAAACCAGAGTGCTCTCATCAGCACATTATGAAACAATTAAGTTTTTCTTATAGCGTATAGGTGTTTAGATCATAATATTTACATACAGGTGTAAGTGATCTTGGATGAAGTAGACAACCCAAAAATTATCTTTATGATTTTGTATCATATAGCAATATTATAGAAGTGAGATACAACAGGTACTAGTTGAGTAGGATTCATTAGCTTCCTATCGTTGTAAGTAGGATACACAAATATCAAATAGATACTATTCAACCAACTCTTTCCTTATTATATGCTTTAACTGTCTCACTAATTTTGATGTAATTACACAATATGTCTTATCATTTGTAATTAATTATTAAGAGTCTAGTGTTTCTAGTTGAAGCCAACACATACAAATAATAGCTAATAAATTAAAAAATAGGTGTTAAAAAAATACATCAAAGAACAAGATTTTTACTTAAATTAACTTAATGGAATATTAGAAATGTCAGTCATTTTATTCAGAGATATCTTCATCACTTGAATTTTCATCAGATAATTGATCAATACTGTTTTCATTATCACCTATAACTTCTCCTTTTTCGTCAGTAACAATTTTCCCTTTGGAAAATAACTGATTTTCCCACTGTTCCAAAGTTTTTGTGCTAGGAGGGGGTAGTTTGAAACGAATTTTAAAATTATTTCTAATATCTTCAATGGACTGCTTGTTGAACTGTTTTTCATGCATCCAAACAGCTGAGACTATTCTCTGTTCATTGGTGTATTGAACAGTCATTACAACTTCATCATTATTGCCATTATTTTCATTTACATTGCCATCATCCTCATCACTCTCAATTTTAATTACTTGATCACTCATTATGGAAAGCTGAAAAAAAAATGTAATAATCATAAGTTTGTATGAATAGAAAAACAACATACTAAATACCTTTAAACGTAATTTATAAACGCTGATATCAATCAGTTTTTACATGCATCAGGACTGATTTCCCAGTAAATGTATGTTTTTTGTTTTGTTTTCACTTTTTACTGTCTTTTAAAAATGTAACCCATAGGTAAGAAGGTTAGGTTGATGTAACCTCAACTCAAATAGAAGCTAAAAAGAAGAAGAAGTGATATGAATGACAGATCTTCTTCTTCTTCCTGTATTGAGTAACATCTTGTTCTAAGAGTAACATGCATCGAGCAAAAAGACAAAACAGGGAATCTAGTCGTTATGAAAAAGAGACCAAAAAAGTGGCCTCTGATGGCGGATATCCGGAAATGCGAGTGCGCTAAATTTAAATTTTTCGACACTTATTAACAGTAGCTATAAAATAGTTTTCAGAATGTGTCTTAGCGAGAAACTTTAAATAAATATTAACGATAACAGTCTAAAATATGACACAATTGTTAAAAAACTTTAATATAAATAAGATTTCATGTGACAGTTGGGACAAACAATAACATAACCCAACTAAATTTGATTTCATAAACAAGGAACGACTCTCTTTCCTTGTTTAATGTGGCCTCTCAAGATGGCACTTCCTGTCTAACAATATTTTTGCCCCCACTACCTTTACATTACCTCTTTCGTCTTTTTGCTCGATGGTAAGATGATTGAGTAATATCCCAGGGGATAAAAATGACAGATCATATCAAGCACAAACATCGAGCAAAAAGACAAAGCACAAAGTAAACTTTCTGATGGGATATTCAAACAAACAAACAAGCGTAGTCGTAGGGTTTAAAATTAAAATTTACATATAAGGAGATTTTATTCTAGAGTGGTCTAGAGGACCTTTTAAATCTTTTTTTATTTATTTCTTATCTTCATTCAAACATTCTCTCTCTCTCTCTCTCCAATGGCGCTACAGTCCATATCGGAGCCTCGCCTCTTCTAGCACTCGACACCATCATCGAGTAGTAAAAAACAGACTCTTTTTTTTATTACTCGATGCGCCCAGTCATCTACTTGTAGACCCCTATCTTCCATTGCACCTTTTACTTCTTGTCTCCACGATCTTCTTGGACTTCCCTTTTTCCTGCGGTTGGTGGGGATCTACTGTAACATTCTCTTTGGCCATCGTTGATCATACATCCTCTCTACATGGCCATACCATTTCAGCCTTTTTCATTCTATAGTTTCCAGGATGTCAATGTCTATGCCCATACGCTCTCTGATTTCAGTATTTCTTACTCTATCTCTTCTAGTGAGTTGGCAACATCTTCTCCAATAATTCATTTCTATTGCTTTTATTTTAGATGCGTCATTTTTATTTATTACCCAAAGCTCTGAACCATATGTAGCGATGCTTTCTATGATACTTTTGTATATCCTAATTTTTGTGTTTCGGGTAATGTGGTTATTCCAAAGTATACTATTCAGTTGACGTATTGCTGAATTTCCTTGACCAATTTTAGTAGCTATTTCTTTTGTATTCCGACCATTGTTTGTAATGTTTACACCGAGATATTTATAGCTATCAGTATTTTGAATTTGTTTGCTTCCTAGTTCTAAGTGCTTTTTTCGTACCTTGATCAAATTGAGTAGTTCTCTCTCAGTATTTGCCTTCCTTAAGACTTCCTTGTTTCTCACCCTATCTGTCCATGGTACGCGGAACATTCTTCGCAACGTCCACATTTCGAAGGCCTCCAACTTATTCATTCTCATTTTCTTAGTTGAACCTTATATTCTCTACACACCATTGTTACTAATGGGTTCCAATATCTTCTTTTTAAAGGTATTCGTAAGATTTATTGTTTTTGAAGCGAAACTTCTACACTGACGTTGCATTACTTATTTTTCTCTACAGTCAAATCATAGAATAAGAAAGCAATTTTTATTTGTTCTGTGGTAAAATGCTACGGCGAGCGTCATGGAACTAGAGCAACAAGATGGCTTTGTCACGGGTCCTCTCGATCAATTCGTTTCTAGTCATAATATCAAAGAATATAGACGCTATATCGTAACGATTTATCTATACCAAAAGTTAATAAAAGTCAAAAATGGTAACAAATTAATAATAACATTGAATTATTTATTTACATTTTTATAATATATCTCGTTTTAACATAATTTCATATACACTTCATCTAATTTATATAACGATGCACGTCATCGGCGTCATAGCCTGTGACGTCATATGATATCAACACGAAATATTTAGGGTTTAGGTGTGTTCTTTTTAGAATCACTTTACCGAGTACACTGGCATTACAGCCACTACATATTGTTTCAAGTTAGGAAAATAACATTACGCTTATGGAGATCAGTGTTGCCAAAACTCTCAGACACTCTCTTTTGCACGGATGTCCAAGATATTCCCTGTGCTTAATTTTTGAATTTTCATTTTCCATTAACATTTAACTGTAAAGTCAGAATAACTACTAAATAAAAGCCTTAGTATCATTATGGTCAGAGAACGACATAAAATAGCTGACATACGCACATCGTATTATTTTAAGTTGCAATTAGTAATTAGATATATACGCATTCCAAGCGGTCAATATTTTCTACTGATTTCTATGATTCATGGCATATCGTATTCTCACCGAAAAACAAATAAACTGTCGTTACTATACTTAAAATAAGATAAAATAAAATTATCGTTTGTAAATACTATTTATCTAATTAAAATCATTTTCCCTACTTTTCATCTCTTGTTTCGAATGGGCACTTTTGGTCAATTACGTTAAAAAACATTAATTTAATTCATGTTTTTGGAAATGAAAATACAAATTATACAACCCTAAATTGTGCTTGTGTGTGTCGTGGCAACGCCGCGTTGCTATCGTCCATAAGAAATACATGGCCCTATCTCCGCAATGTTATTTTCTAAACGTGGAACGTAGTATAGGCATATTTTATTATATACGCGTAGAAATAATATTTAAAAATTTCTATTAATGTTAACTTAAAGAAATAATTTTAGTCTTTAATAGAATGCGCAAACTCTTTTGCAATCGTGATATCAATATAAAGTTACGAATACGAATGCTGCGGTGTTATGTCTTTTCTACCCTGTTATGTGGAGTTGAGGCTTGGACACTAAAACAGTTGACCATAAAAAACATCGAAGCTTTCGAGATGTGGTGCTATAGGCGCATTCTCAGAATATCATGGATGGACCGCGTCACTAACACGCAAGTACTCCAAACTTTAGACAAAAGATGCGAAATTCTAAATGAGATAAAAACTAGAAAGATGGAATACTTGGGGCACATTGTGAGAGGTGAAAAGTACGAAGTTTTAAGAAACATCATGCAGGGCAAAATTAAGGGCAAAAGAAGTGTGGGAAGAAGAAAAATATCGTGGCTTCGTAATCTACGTGAATGGTTCGGGTGTAGTTCGATTGAACTTTTCAGGCGCGCTGCTAACAAAGTCGCAGTGGCCGTGATGATTTCCAATCTCCGCTAGGAGTGGCACGAGAAGAAGAAGAAGAAAGAAATACACAATAATATGTTTCATTTAATTTGTATAAATCCATTATAAAGAGTTTTTATCAAGAACATTTTTTCGGAACACACTGTAACTGTAATCGAACGAAGGTAAAATTTTGGCATAAATTGGTAACACTTATTTGACAGTTGCGGTGTTGACACTTTTTGTACTTTATTATTTTGAATTTTAAAGTGAACACCTCTTGTTTTATATTTTTACCTATTTAATAAAATCTGTTCTTTTTAGAACAAAATTAGTGTGTTTTATTTCAAAAATGTCACGTAAGAATTTAAATAGTCGTTGTAAAGAGATGGTAATACTTTTGCAATAATTATGTGACCTATTTGATTTAAAATGGAGTCAGGATTTTTTTATACTTTGGCAACTATGTCAACTTCGATCTCTGACGTAGATAATGACGTAAGTCGTTATCTAAATTAGATGAAGTATAAATACGTACATTATTTAGTTTATATAATAATTAAATTTCCCATCAAATGATATTTACTATCAGATGATCCATCCATCCATACAATGGCACTACAGCCCAAATCGGGCCTTGGCCTCCTTCAACAAGCTTCTCCAATCATTTAGATTTACCGCTGTTCTTTTCCATGAACGCGTTCCCAGGCAGTTCCTGGCATCCTCATCGACTTCGTCTTTATCATCTCTTTTTAGGTCTTCCAACAGGTCTTTTTTTTTTGTTGTTTTCACTTCTTAAGCCCAGTATCCTACGTAATATTTTTCTTTCAAACACATCCAATGCATTGGCAGATTTCTATGTCACCACCCATGTTTCACAACCATAACTTACTATGGGCTTGATTATTGTTTTATAGACCCGGAGTTTTTGATGTTTTTGAAGCAAGTGTTGATGCGCTGGTCTATTTGATCTGGCTTGTATGAGTAGTTTTTTTTTATTTGTATTTATTGCTAGCCTTACTGCTTCTGAACTCTGTTTCAACTTAACGTAGGTTTCTTCCGCTGCATTCACTGTTCTGCTCATGATGTTTATATCATCACTATCAGATGATGGTTTTATAAATTTTGAACTTTACTTATAAAAGTAATCAACCAACTAAAATTATCAATTATATATAAAAATATATATATTTTTAGATAATCTAGCATACCAGGCTAGGCATGAAAGAGATTTAAGGCTAATAACACACCTCTATTACAATCAGCGAGCAATAGTAAGAATCGAAAAAGAAACATCTGAAGAAATGGAAATAAAGAGAGGAGTCAGGCAAGGCTGCATTCTATCACCTCTATTATTTAACGCCTATTCTGAAGAGGTAATTCGAGAAACTCTGGAAGATGAAACAGTCGGCATAAGAGTAAATGGAGTCTTAATTAACAACATCAGATATGCAGATGATACAGTAATAATAGCCGATAGTTTACAAGACCTGGAAAGACTCATGAGCAAAATAGTCATGTGTAGTAGGGAGTACGGACTCTCTCTTAATGTCAAAAAGACGAAGTTTATGAAAATTTGTAAAAACAACTATAATACTAACGAAATCTTGATAGTAGAGGGCCAGCAGATCGAAAGAGTAAAAAAGTACACTTACCTAGGAACACTTATAACAGAAAATAATGACTACACGGCAGAAATCAAAGTCAGAATCGAAAAAGCACGTTCTAATTTTATAAAAATGAAAAAGGTCCTATGTGGCAAAGATCTAACATTAGCTCTTAAAGTACGCCTAACAAAATGTTACGTATACAGTGTACTATATTATGGAGTGGAATCATGGACGTTAAATCTAGATACCATGAGACGACTTAACGCCTTTGAAATGTGGACCTATAGAAGAATTATGAGGGTTTCCTGGGTAGATAGAGTTACAAACAATGAAATACTGAGAAGAATAGGCAAAGAGAAGGAAATTGAACTTACAATTAAAGAAAGAAAGCTACAGTATCTCGGACATGTGATGCGGGGAGATAAGTATGGCATCCTGCGACTCATAATGCAAGGAAAAATAGATGGCAGAAGAAGCATCGGAAGAAGACGAATTTCATGGCTGAAGAACCCGAGAGAATGGTTTTTATGCAGCTCAAAACAACTATTTAGAGCTACTGCCTCAAAAATTAAGATAGCTATGATGATTGCCAACCTCCGTAGCGGAGATGGCACCTGAAGAAGAAGAAGAAGCATACCAGGACACCTAGGCACAGAATAACAAACAATCAGAATGCCCACTCTGCTTGTCAAGATAAGTACGCGCATCTCGTTCGCGCAAGCGGAATCAGCCATGTTTTAAACGGAACCAGTGCTGTTCAGTGAATTTTATGTGGTGTGCATAGAAATATTAACCCGGTTTAATTTATTTACGGCAACCATAGACATAATATGCAATATTTTATGTCGTACTTTTAGTTGAAGAATAGATTAAATTATTTCAAATTTACTAAAATATTAATCTCTAAAAATTTAAATTACAGTTCTGTCGTAGCTTATTACTGAGAGTGGGCATTCGGATTGTTATTTATTTCTGTGACCTAGAGCTCAATATCCTAGAAAAAGCCCCTAAAGAAATCAATCCAGTTGATATCTGAAATTAGTAAATTTTCCTCTTAGGCGAAGTGAGAGCCGTATACATATGGCTTAACCCTCCGGAAGTCGCGGCTGATCTGAGAGATACATTGAAAACATTTTTATAAATATTTTGAAAGAAGTGCATCGCATAATTCTACGGTACTGTCTAGCTTCACATTTATGTCTGTAGCACAGACCACTTGTGGTCTGTAGGGAAACAAACAACGTCGGCTTTTAGCTTTTAGGTAATTTCTAGCGGTTGAGAAGTGAACGTTTGTCGTAACCGAACAACAGTTGTGTCCGACAGATACCGCGACCTCGCAAATCGAACTTATATTTTGTGTGATTTATATTATATTCAGAATGTCGAAAAGGTATTGTTGTATATTTAAGAATTAAGTTTTATGTTTAGAGTAGAATCTAAGTTGTATTTTAGACATTACTGTTTGTGTTAGTCTGTATGCAGCTTAAGATCATGAACTTTAGTGTGTAGACAGCTTAAGCTGACAGCTGACAGAGAACAATGATGGCCGCTAGTTAGAGCCCGTAATGTAAACATATCTCTGAATGTAAGTTATATGTTAAAAAAAAAAGAAAATAAAGTTCATGATCTTAAGCTGCATACAGACTAACACAAACAGTAATGTCTAAAATACAACTTAGATTCTACTCTAAACATAAAACTTAATTCTTAAATATACAACACGCTTTTTCTTTTTTTCTTTTTTTGTCCATTTCAGCAATAAACCAGTAGATATGGTCAAGAGATTAGCTGAACTTATCTATAATTCAGGATAAAATATCACTGCTGATAATTGATTCACCGATCTAACTCCCATCAGCGATTTGAAAAAAAAAAAAACAGACTATCATATGTAGGGACAGCCAGAAAACGTCATTACACCACGTGAATTAGTGAATACGGCAAACAGACCAATACAATATATCTTTTTTGCTTTTAATGAAGATCGTACTCTGCTTGTATCGTATGTGCCGAAGAAGGGATACTTTTATCTGCTTTTAGTATCTAATATGCACTTCAATGACGTAGTAAATTCAGATACGCACAAGCCAGAGATAATCCAGACTCCAGACGAAATCAAGGGTTGACACTGTAGACCAAATGGTTGGTTCGTATAATATAGCCTGAAACAGCAGAAGGTGGCCTATGGTGATATTTTACGTCGTCTTGAACCTTGATGTGATCAATGCACACTCCATTTACATGCTAAAACAGAATTCAAAAATACGACGTAGACTCTTCATTAGAAACCTTTCAAATCAGTTATTTTCAGAGCAAATAAAACGGCGATCGGATATTACTACAGATAAACTTTTCATATTTATTCTCTAACATAACCGATTTAAAAACCATAAATTTTCCTAAAATTAATATTTAACTATATCATTATATTTTGAGTAAGTATTGTAGCATATTGTACTTGATCCTGTTGGTTTTTTTTTACACATGAAATGACAAATTCAAAACGCAAGAATATCATGATACATTTGAAGCAAAACTGATGAATAATTTTTAAAATTAGTGAACTAATAAATAGTTTTTAAAATTAGACTTGTACACGAGAATCTTACTCTTTTGTATTAAAATAGACGTGAAGGGGTGGTATGTTTTTAGGAACCCGTTTCGACATGACTTGACTGAAAAATTTTTGAGTGGAAAATTTCCAAATCTCTTTATGTATACACAACGCATGCTACCTAGTCCACATGTGCAATCCATTTTGATTGGCTTAATATACTCAGGATAATGCATTTAATGGAATCGAAAAATTTTTGCACCAATAGCATCCAATAGTGTACCTTCACGTGACTAAATATTTGTGATACGATTCGCTAAATTATCATCTGATCATTCTGAAACATTTGGTCCATCAACTAGCTCCATCTATGACGTATTTGTCCAGTGTAGTCATAGATACATAGAAAGAAAATGGTAAAATGTTATTAACTGAGTAATTTTATGCAGAAACATAATTATTTCAACATTTTTGTAAGTATTTTACATATTTTTGTAATATATTTTGTTTTGGTTTCTCTGTTAATATATAAATGTAGCTGTAATAATTAAATTCATACTCGATGTAATCCAATAGTAGGTACCCATATTTTTCTGGCGACAGCGACAGACGACAGATATATATTTCTATTTCACTTTATAAATCAGTATCAATTTGACGCAGATGTTCTGTACTGAAAACTGAAACCATTTTGCTATTGAAAGTATCCATTTTTGAAAAGTGTAGTGAAATACAAATTGTGTGTCATTTGGTAGTATACTCATATATATTTTGTAAAATGCAGGAAAAACTAATAGTGAATGTTAATCAAACCCTGGGAAGTACCTTTTCAACGAAAATGAATGATTCCATTCCAATGTCCTCAGTCGGTAAGTATATAAAACAGACAATAATCTTATTAAGATCAGAAAGTTTGTATGGACTTTAATTACATGTACACAATTAGCAAAAATGGTGAAATAATATAATCATAGATCAAAACATTGATTTCTCTTAGAGCTACACGCGATTCTTATTTTTGTAATGCTGAATTGTTGCCATGCAATATAATTTGCGACTGCCATAACTTTCAATCATGGGTTACTTCATCAATACATCAGTTGTATTTTATAAATCATTTCCTTCTTTTAATTTCATTGTTTTGTTGATGTTTATTTAGTCAATAGTTTTCTTTTTAAAATAATGTTGCCGATAATATTGATAATCATCATTGCTAAGTAGGTGCCATTTTCCACCGAATTATATTTATTTTTCCTTTTTTTGTTTTTGTTTTAAATGTGTGAATATGATTGGTTTAAATTGTATTCCTTCAGTGTTTTTCCAGAATTTTTAGTTGTTTACCTATAATTTTTGCTTGGTCTTCCATTTTGATTTTCTGGTTTCTTTTGTCTCTTCTCTCTAAAATTTATAACATAATTTTCTGTTGATTCAATCTTTAAATTCAAGTAGGTAGTCATTTTTAATATTATATTTGTTCCTCAGTAGTTCTTATTCTTCTTCATTTTGTATTTCATCAATTACTTTTAAAATTGTCTTTGTTGTTCAAATGATTTTTAATTGTTCCAATGGCTGTATGGTATTTATAGATCTAACTTGGTAAATAAAGGACAAATGTCCAATGATTACATTTAGTGGCTACCTTTTCCATAAGGTTCTATAATGACAACTGAAAAAAATACCAATGTCCCCATAGAGTACTTAATGATTTGAATATTTGTTATTTCTCTGATAAATTCTTTGGATTACTTTTGGTTCACAAATGGAAAACTTTACAGCTGGTGGCTGATTGGCTGAGTATATCTTGGGCACTGATTTTATGAATTTTGTTTACTTGTAGATGGGCATCTCCATAGCATTTTTCTAGTTAGTTGAATAAAGTCAGCCACATTTAAGGTTTTTTTTTTCTTTGCTGCTACTTTTGCAGTTGATAATAGATCTGTGAGACCCTAAGTATTAGATATTATAATTTTATAATTGTTTTGATTTTTTCTTCTGGATTATTTAAAATTTTCTGAATCTCATAAAATTTTTGAGAAACTGCTTTGATTTCTTCAATTTCTTAAAAACACATGCATTTCCATCAGACTGAAGACTGGAATGTTTTGGCAGCATTGTTAATTGAACATTCACCATTATTACCAGCCAGTTGTGAAAGTTAAATTTACCAGGATGCTAATTATAATTAAGAATTCATTTTTAAACTCTTTGCTATTGTTGACAGTAATGTAAAATGTATTTAGACTAGTGATGTGAAGACCTGGTTCATTTCAGTGACCCAGGTCTTCCAGGTCATTCATTAAAATGACCCGTTCATAAAGATCTGTTCATATGAATGACTAATTAAATTTGTTGTGTATAGGTCAAGTGTGTTCAGTTTAATATTGATATGTTTATGAATCTTTCTGAGAGTGTATGAATTAATGATAATGCAGGACCCGTTCATAGAGATTCCTTCATTAGAACAACTTTAATTATATTGTTGTTTACATGTAGAATTCGATATTGTTACTATAAATTTAAGAATGACATATTATTTATGGCTGACATTAAGATTTGCATTTCTCAAATCATCTTCAGAAATCGTTGAAATATAAAAAAAATACTTGAAAAAGTTAAGTAAAATTACAAATTCCATATTTATTTATTTATTTAATACAAGGATAACCCCATTAACAGTTTAAATTACAATATACAATATCACAGTTAGGATTCAAAACTTAAAATCAATATTAAAAGGTTTAAAAAAAAAGAGATTAAAAATTTTACATACCTACTAAAAAAAACAAAGTACAACAACAAAATTCAACAATCCCAATGTACATATCACAAAACAAGAGATTTTTTTAACTGAGTTAAAGTTTATTGAAAATATCAAAATTGCGATTATTTAATAGCCTCATGTATCTATCCAATGGGTTGTGAATACCATAGGTTGTTCTGTGGAAAGGAATATTGAAAACATTGTGGTACCATAGAGCTTGATGGGGAACATTAAAGTTAATCTGGCTTAAGGCTGTTTTAGCAGTTCAAGCACACTGCAATTTGAAATGGGCGTATCACTTCTACACTGCTTACTCGAGACCATTGGCGTGAGACTATTTGTTGCCCGTTGGCGTCGGCTAACGGGCAACAAATGCGTTACTCTACATTCAAATTAGTTTTAACACGAACTAACTGACCGTACGCTCATGAGATTTGAAGTCACGAAGGCGATAACGGTGAACCTAAGAGACAATGATTAGTAACATTTTAGTATTTAGTATTTATTATAATAATAGATTTTAGTATTTTTTAGCAATTTTCTTCAAAGTTTGAATACGCTTTTCTCGATTATTACTGGACACAGAAAGGTGAAAAAAAATAACCATTACAAAAAAAAACTCTTCCAAGCGATGGGCGTAAAAAGTTTGGTTATAATAGAACGTTAAACAGTATAATCCAATTTTTCAACAGAAGTAACAAAAAATAAAAAAAGTAAAACCATCATTTTAAAAGCAAAATAGTTTCGAATATTGTGTCCAAATTTCGTGACATTTTGTCTGTAAATAACAGTTCGTAGGTTTTGGTGCACCGATAAAACAGCCTTAACAGTAAACAATCAATAAATCCATGTATGGTCTTATATATAAATATAACTCCTGACATGTCACGGTGGTTCTTGAGTGAGGGTAAAGATAATTGTTGTTCAATACGGAAATAATCATGATTTTCAATATTAGTGTGGACGTGGTAAGTACAATATCTCAAAAATTTATGCTGGACTCTTTCTATAGTATCAATATTGTTCTGAAAATAGGGTGACCAAATAGCTGAACAGTATTCCAAAATAGTTCTAACTAAGCAACAATACACCAATCTTGTTGAATTAATGGAGAAATACTTGCAATTCCTAGTAACGAAACCAAGAAGTTTAGATGCCTTTATTGAGTTGTTTATTTTATTGAGTTATGTTTATTGAGTTTATGTGGTCACAGAAAGTAAACAACTCATCAAAAATAACACCCAAATCCCAAATAGAAGAAACATAATTCAGTGGTTGATTATTAATAGTATAGCTTGTTCCAATTCTATTGACTTTACAAGAAAAACTTATAAAACAGCATTTTTAAACATTTAAGTGGAGTCTGTTCTGATTGCACCAATTCTGTAGTCTGTCTAAGTGATCTTGTAGCAAGGATTGATCTTTTAAATTGTCTATAACTTTCCAAAATTTCAAGTCATCTGCCAACATTAGACATTTGATATTTAGGAAACAGGAAGTGATGTGGTTAACAAAGATATTAAAAAGAAGTGGACAAGTGTGGCCTCCTTGAGGAACTCCAGATGTTACTGTGATACTGTCAGATAGATGACAACCTATCTTGACTCTTTGACTTCTCCCAGATGTAGAGTTTTTAATCCATTCCACAAACCTGTCATGAAAGTCTACATTAATTAATTTGACCAAAAGTATTTGGTGATCTACACAATGAAATGCTTTGGAAAAATCTGTATATTGCATCTACCTGTTTAAGGCCTTTCATATGAGATAACATATCAGATTGATACCAAACCAAATTTGTTGCAGTGGATTTTTTGCTATGAAAACCATGTTGTGATTGAGCTATTAGGCCTTTACATAACCAAGAAAGTTGCTTTGCTATAAGACTGTTGAAGAGCTTAGGGATTGCAGATTGTATACAAATGCTATGATTATGTTCAACATTGTCTCTCCGGACATTATTAAATATAGGAACAACATAACTTTCTTTCCATGAAGAAGGAAACACAGAGGTTTCCAAAGATCTATTAAACAATATAACAAATGGTATTACAAGGGTACAGACATACTTTTTTAATAAAAAATTAGGCACATCATCTAGACCAACTGTAAGCTTATTGAGCAGCTCATTTATGTCATTAAAAATATCAGTCATGGTAATCTTAGAAGGACAAATATTTGTACTAAAGTTGGTATTTGATTTATGGATAGGTATGTAAATGTTGTTGTTATTTGGTGAATGTTTGGAAGTTTGGAAGAAGTCCATAAATAAATTAGCTATGTTTTGACCATTTGTTGCAGATTGGATTTGATAAAATAAGGAGTTAAGGTAGGTTATGACTAGACTGCTTATCATTGATGTACTTCCAAAATGATTTTGGATCATTACTTAGGCCAGTATCTATACCTTTAATATAGTTGCTGAAGCAAATCTCAGACAGAGAATTCAGCTCTTAGGTGGGAAAATCTAATATAGTCATCATCAGTACGATTATTAACATAAATATAGTGAGCATATTTTGTCTCCAGATTGTTATGTTCATGAATGTATGATAATGCAACAATTAAAATGGATTTTATTTCCTACAAATTTATAAACAGAACAGACTATGGGACTAATATTGAATCGACAATTCGAATGTATATAATTTTACAGTTTTGCAGTGTAAGGGTTTCGCCAATCTAGGAAACTGAAATCAGCATTTGTTCAGATCATACAGTTCTTTCGTAAACAGTAGATAGCGTCATTCATAGGCATGACTAATAGGGTCTTTTGAACTGTAGGGTAACAGAATGTGATTGTATCAATCACAGGTTTTTGAAAAGATCAGATCCTTGTGAATGGTTCGTTCATGACCTTCTCATCACTAATCTAGAACTTGTATTTTTCCTATTATGAGATCGATCTCAGCAGAAGTATTAAGCTTCCTCCATAAAGAAAATGGATTAATAGTTTATCATGTACAACCTTTGTCCATACAAATTTTTTTACCAGATTTTATAATAAATATCAATATGTTTATTGTTGACATTATATATGACTCTTGGTATGTGTGCAAATGTATGTAATTTATGTTTACAAAATACAAATAAAATATTTTCATATTTAAGGACTGTTAGAGCTTGCTCATCGTGAGTACCAAGCTGGAGATTATGAAAATGCAGAAAGGCACTGCATGCAGTTGTGGAGACAAGATCAGACAAATACAGGTGTCTTATTGTTATTGTCTAGCATTCACTTTCAGTGTAGGAGGTTAGAGAAATCAGCTCAATTTAGTAGTTTGGCAATTAAACAAAATCCCCTTCTAGCAGAAGCCTACAGGTAAGTTTAAGTGTATAAAAAATGTTAAATGTAAAGTAGTTTGTAATCTAACTTTTAAATTAAAATGAGAATTATAATAAAAATAAATTTTTGCAAACACATATCAATACCTCCATTAATATTGTAAAATAATGAAACTACAAATATTGTCTTGTGAATTCTTCACTTTTAGATTCGAAATGTTAAATTTTCTCTAAATGTTAGTTGAAATTTCTGTTGAACCTGGAATGTCTTGTACATTTTCCATGTCTTCCCTTCATAATTTTTCTCACATATTAGTAATGTCGAATAGTACTACTGGCAATAGTAATTCTGATATTATTCTACCTTTTTGCAAAAATCAATCATTAACTGAAACTAACACAAGGCCTTTTCCAGCAGATTTTTTAACATTAAATTTCTTAGTTCTTGAATAACTAAAGTGTCTCTATTTCGTCAAATACTGCGATGTGTACCTATAAGTTTCACCTTTATTAACAGCCTGGCTTAAAAAGTTTGCATCATTTTCAAATTGCTTCTGGTAAACATTCAGATATTTGGGCTCCATCTCTACAATGTGATAAAATCATGACATAAACTGCATAACTATTTATGAGGGTGGACACATAACTGTGTTTCCAGATCAGTCCATCTTCAAGTTAAAATTTACCTCTTTTCGAAAGTGCAATTTGATTGTTCATGGTCTCATCATACAAACGACAGTAAAATTCAAAATTTTTTATATTATAGTAAAGTAATATTTTCTGTGTTCACTCTAACTAGATATATGTGTGTGTATGTATGTATGTATGAGCCCAATAACTAATTTTACCTTTTTATAGTAATCTTGGAAATGTGTATAAAGAAAGAGGGCAACTCAGTGATGCTTTGGAAAATTACAGGCATGCTGTCAGACTAAAGCCAGATTTCATTGATGGGTACATTAATTTGGCTGCTGCCTTGGTAGCAGCTGGTGATATGGAACAAGCAGTACAAGCATACATTACAGCTTTACAATACAAACCAGTAAGTATGCAATATGTATTTACTTAACATTAGTATTCAACATATTTTTACATCTCACTTGTTATATTTCCGAAATTATCTTATCTTTTTCCTGAATTGTTCATCCTGTGATATCACTTCTCCTTTGTCTCTGGTTTGTGAACTATAGATAAACAACCTTATTAACTTTTTTATTTCGAAATGTTTTCATGAAAATACATGTAAAACTGATTTTTTGTATGTATCCAAACACCAACAGTTGACACTTAAAAAATTAGCTGCAACAATTTTCCCAAAAGTACCCAATTTTTCACTACCCCTTTCTGATTTAGTTATATGATTTAGTGACATTCAGTCGGTAACTCCCTTAAAGTAATAAGTTATAGTAACAAAGTTGTGCCACATTAATTCGGCAAAATTATTTGTTCTAAGACCCAATCCAGTTCACTTTTACTATTTATTTCCACTATGATTGTTAATACCACAAGCTCTCACAAGTAGTACTCTTAATTTCCACAAAAATTGGTAGACAGAGGCAGATGCAGGCAAAAACTGAGGTGGAAATATGGTGTAGATGAGGATGCAGGGAAAATTGGAGGGACAAATTGGCAACACAAAGGAACAACTAGAGAAACTTGGTCTTTAGTACTAATGATAATGATGTTGATGGAATGGCTACTAGTGTATGAAACATACTTGAATTTGCTCTTGTAATTGACCTAGTAATTATACCAGTCAAGTGTCACGTAATGAATAGAGACCTTATGACTGACCTTATGAAGTAGGAAGATCCTTGTTTTCTTCTCCACTTTTGTGATCGATTCTTAATTGTACTATAGTTGTACTTATCCATTAATTTCTCTCTATTTACTTACAGGATCTCTACTGTGTTCGTAGCGATTTGGGAAACCTTCTTAAAGCTCTAGGTCGTTTAGATGAAGCCAAGGTAAGTCATCTACATTTGTCTTTTTTTCATAGTATGCTAATATTTCGTTGATATAATCATCATATCATTTGATTACATATATCTGGCTGGATATTTTCTACATTGCGCTCAGCGTAGAGTTTGCGCCACTGTTAGTCCTATAGAGAGAATTCAAAACTAGCAATAGCGTAATTAGAGTTAGCAAATAAAAGTAAATATATTATAGCATTTAACTAAATTGTTTTATCTTTATATAATTGAATTTTATATCCAGTAGATATTATTTGAGAGCAATATAGAATCCAACTTAAAAACAACTAGGAAAGTTTAATCAGTCTCTCATAAATCATTTTAATTTATTGCATATTTGATGTTTCTAATAATATTTATTGTATTTAAGATCCTTGTAAAATATTATAACTGAAAAGGCATTTACAGTGTAATATTAATTTATTGGAAATAAAACAACCAGTTTTGAATTCTCTGTTTGAATATTTTGCGTAATATTTTTTCGACTTGACGTTTAGGGTTTTTATTTTATAATTTGAATAGCATTTGGCGTTGGAAATAGTTACAGTGTACATAGGAGAATACCGATCAATAATGACCATTACTAAAC
Organism: Diabrotica balteata; assembly: GCA_918026665.1. Lineage (NCBI taxonomy): Eukaryota > Metazoa > Arthropoda > Insecta > Coleoptera > Chrysomelidae > Diabrotica > Diabrotica balteata. The sequence continues at coordinate 23,103,361 of OU898282.1, forward strand.
AGGTACTAGTACTCATTTTCAAATTCGAGTACAGTCCAAAAGAAATTTGTAAGATGTTTTTATTTACAGCACGAATTGAAACTGCTACAGTTACTTTACACCATCCGCTATATTTTAATGGGTGTTAACACCTTTAAACATGTTTAATTTGTTCCTAAATAGAAATTTTATAAATTTCATAAACTCAACTATTGGTACAAGTAAAATATGTTGTGAACATTTCTTAAGAAATGCAACAGTCTTATTAATAATATGAACGTTACTAACAAATAGAACTGTATTTCTTTTAATAACAAGCTGAAGTTCCTCAATTTTTTCATTTAATACTTTTTGAGATGAGATATTTTATAATAATGAACAAAAGTAACTTGCAATACAAATGATTTTCTTCAGAACCATAGATTGTTACATTTTATATACATTCTTTTTTTATTCAGAAATAAATTAAAATCCTTATGTGATGGTTTCGTCTGCCAAAAATTATAATATACAGTACATTTTGGCATACATATCATAACTAGTGACATTATCCATCTGGGCGTGTTGATATATTCAATAATTTTTTAAATAACAATAGGGGTCGTGTGCTAGATCATTTGAAAAGATATTTAATTCTCTGTTGTGTGATATGGTAAACATTACCATCATAGGATGGCCAGTAAAATATTTCATCTTTGAATTAAACATTTTACTGCTGTCAGAAAACAGAAAAAATGCCAAAGACTATAGCGGGATAAGATAACAAAATTTGCATTTGGCTGGATTTTTATTTGGGGTTGGACACTCGAAAGTCTATATTTAGAAACCGCTTGAGTCAAATGTTTAGCTCCCCAGGTGGCCCCTGGGGTCCCTATCGCAAAAAATATGTTTTTTCGACAAACATTTTTCTTGAGTAATCCTTTGCTTTAAAAAATTTGGAAAAATTCACGAACATACATTTTAATGCTCAAAAATCCTCTTTAGCACATAAACCCGAATGTATGCCAATAAATAATGATTAAAAGAGCAATCCAGTTTGCCATTTTCAGACTAGAACATGCTCAAAATACAAAAACCCATTTTTTAAATATTTTTTTCCCGTGTTTTTAACATGTAACCTCAACTGCGTGTGAATGAAGAACGGTTTTTAATCTATTTCCGTTTTTTCTAATAGCAGGGTCATGTTTGCCAATTCCACACTGAAACATAATCTGAATTTGAAAAAACTGCATTTTTCAATGCTTTTTTTTATATTTGAAGCATGTAGCCTCATTTAAATATGACAAATAACTATTTTTGTTTCCTTCTCCACTTTATGATGATCATTAATACAATAATTATATTTAATTTCATATTTGACCTTTTTTCAATTTCTATTAATAATGACATATTAAAAAATTACAAAATATTATGTCACATGGTACAATTTAATTTATTGTATCTCTTTCTAAATAAACTATGAAATTTTATTCTTCAGAGAGCTCTTCCCAAATCTGATGTTTGCTGTGCCTCAGCTCTTCAGCATTTTGAGATATAAAATTACGCCAATACAACCGTTTTCTAATAACCCTCCACACATTCTCGATTGGGTTTAAATCTGGATTGCAGCTGGGCTATGGTAAAGTTTCAATGTTGTTATTCTGGAGCTACTATTTTATTATAATTGCAGTGTGAACAGACAAAGTTTTCTACACTGGGAAACATAATGATTTTTAGAATATTGAGATAAGTCTGCCATCAATACGCCATACTATTCCTATTCCTCTAGATGAAATCCATCCCCGTGCATTGGCGCTAAAATGACCAGCTACCCGATATCTATCAACATACATAGGATTAAATACATTATTATCTGGTCTATACACCCCAATTTTGCCCTTTTTTAGAAGTTTGAAAAATTTTCTCATCTGTAAATATTACTCTGTCCCAAAAATCTCGATTTTGTAGCTGATGGTCTAAAGCAAATATAAGTCTTGATTGCTTCTGTTGTGGTATAAGAGCTTGTTTTTTTTACTGCAGTACCTAAGACGCGATGCTTCAGTTTTGCGCCAAGTTGTGATCTTTCTTTCCGGAAACTGTGACAATTCTTGCAGTTTTCGCATCTTCAAAAGGGTTCTCCAAAAGCGTACGATCTTAGCGGTAGATATTTTTAGTCTTACAGAACCTTGCTTTCTTTCGAGAGTTTATTGTTCTCTCCATCTTTTATTAATATTAAAAACTGTTGTTCTGCTGATGTTAAAATGGATCGCTACGGCAGATAGTGACCAACCATCTTCTAATTTCGTTACAACTCTTGATTTTAGTTCTTTGTTAGCATGTGGAACCATTTTTTGAGGTTGATCAGAATAAGTTATCTGACAAATTTTAAGATTTGGCAGTGACAGAGACAGTATGTAAATAATAAGTATTTATCCTTCAAAATACACTGCTCAATTTTCTACAAAATACGCTAAGAGTCGTATCAGTTTTTTTAGGAACCTTCTTCTTCTTTAAGTTCCATCTTCTATCGAAGGTTGGAAATCATCATGGCTATGCGGACTCTGTTGACTGCCGCTCTAAAAAGTTCTGCACTACTGCATTCAAACCATTCCCTTAAGTTCTTAAGCCAGGATATTCTTCGTCTTCCCACATTTCGCTTTCCTCGGATTTTGCCCTGCATAATAAGTTGTAATAATGAGTATTTTTGCCCTCTCATCACATGTCCCAAATACTCAAGTTTTCGTCTTTTAATAGTTAATATTATTTCTGCCTCATTTCCTATCCTTCTAGTGACTTCCATGTTTGACATTCTTTGAATCCATGATATTCGTAGGATTCTTCTGTAACACCAAAATTCAAAGGCGGCCAGCTTATTCAGATGAACTTGTTTTAGTGTCCAAGCTTCCAGACCATAAAGAAGAGTAGAGAACACGTAACATCGAAGCATTCTCAGGCGTAGTTCTAACTTTATATCCCGACAACAAAGAAACTTTTTAAGTTTAATAAATGATTTACGTGCTATTTCAATACGTGTCTTAATTTCTTTGGTTTGGTCTACATCTGATGTTATCCATGTTCCTAAATATTTATAGTTATTAACATTCTCAATTGCAGTATCTTTAATAGTCAATTGGATATTTGCATGTGCAGATTTAGTCATGATCATGCATTTAGTTTTCTTTAAATTTATCTTCAGTCCGTACTCATGACAGCGTTCATTAAGGCGTTGCATTAGGTTCTGTAAATCATTGTTGTTATCCGTAATTATTACTGTATCGTCTGCAAAACGTAAGTTATTCAAAACTTCTCCATTGATAGATATACCTTCTATTGAGTCTGAGAGCGCTTCTTGAAATACCGCTTCACTGTAGACATTGAAAAGTAGTGGGGACAGCACGCAACCCTGGCGGACTCCTCTCTGTATTTTGATATTTTCGGTGTACTGGCTGTCAACTCTTACCTTGGCAGTTTGATCCCAATATAAATTATAAATTAAATTATAAATTAAATTTTAGGAACCAGCTGTAGTTAATGTAGTTAATAAAAAATTGGAAAAAACATCAAAAAAAAGAGGATTTGTCATATTTTGAGTATGTTGTGGTCTGAAAATGGCAAACCTAATTGCGCTATAAGAAATAAAGAAAAAATAACAAAAATTCAGTTTTTATTGACTTGAGTTTAGCAGTTGAGTTTATGTGTAAAAAGATAGAGGAAAATACCAAAAATGGTTTTTTTTTTAGAATTGTAAGTATGTTACTGAAAGAAAATGGCAAATTTAACCCTGCTATTTAAAAGAACGGAAAAAATAGACGAAAAATAATTATTTTAAAGTTTGCCAAAAATTACCTACATAACCTAAAAAATATTTGAAAAATTCAATTATTTTTCCAGAGCTCAATTTCGATCCAAAAAACTGAAAAAAATCAGATTGTTTTTGGGCATGAAAATATTTAAATGTGATAATCACCACTCGAATAAAGAGGGGGAACACAAATCGATATTTGCCACATTTAAATGAGGTTATGTGCTTAAAACATGGAAAAAGTATAAAAAAGAGGGTTTGTCGTATTTTGAGCATGTTCTGGTCTGAAAATGGCAAACCGGATCACGTTTATAGTAATAACAAAAAATATGTAATATAAAATCGTAATGATTAAGTTAATGACACTCAGAATCAGAACGTCAGTTGTTTACATGAGACATTATAAAATATGGTTGTTAAGAAATAAATAAAATACATAAAAATGCTTTCCAAGATAACATTTTAGTTAAACTGTCGATGGTCGTAATAAATAATATTCAAAAACTGTAATCGTTTCCGTTTGGTTTTTATTTTAAAATAGAAACATTTTCCTCCTATTCTTAATCTGTTTAAATATATTTTTGCACTTTAAACCTCTTCAGGGTAAAATAATATATTTATATAAACTTTTTGTTTTAATTTGCACCTTTTTTGTATTATTTTTTAAGATATAGCTAATAAAATATTCAACAAAAATGCACAAACGGTTGATCATTATTCTCCCATCTTTTAGTTGTCTTTTCAGGTTAAACAGTCGATAAATACACATATTTTTTTTAAAGAAAGTAATTATTGACTGTTTTTATCGCTTTTGGCGTCATATGATCTTATTTGATTTATACATTTTTGAAGAAAATAACTAGCCAGGTATTCAATATATTTTGAACTATATTATGAGTAAATTTCACATTGGGAACGTAGGATGCAAATTATAACAGTGATGTGCCCCAGGGATATCTCCAGTAATGTTTTTAAAAACGTTTTAAATTATACAACTTCACAATTTAACTTGCGTCAACCCAGTCAATGATAATTAATCAGTCAATATCGATCAATTATTAAAGTAGCCGTTCTGAATTCTGCAATCAAACTTTATTTAATGAAAGACTAACTAGATGGGACTATTAAATAGAAGACTGATGCTGAAAACAATTTATTTTGATCTCATACGTATTTATTATCAAGACTTTAAATATACAACCCACCACTAGCCTTACAACACTCAGTGCCAATTTTCCAATGTTCCAAATGGTGCTGAAAGCGTTCTTCCCTCAGCAATTTCAGGATGCGTTCCTCTTTATTTTTAAAAATTTCAACCGCTACAAATCTTATTGCTTGTGATGTAGATTTCATTGTAGGAAACATATCGAAGATCTGGCCAATAATGCGAATAAAATTTTAATATAAACAGATGACTTAGGTGTCAGAGCCCAAAGTTCAAACTTTGAAGAGGTGTAACAAAAGTTGGAAACTAAGATGCCCTTAATTTGAAAATTTGTAAAGATCAAATTCAACTAAAACTCGGGTGTGTGCTGTCGATAGTCTCGACATATCAAAAAGAAACTCAATATCACGTGAAATAACATACTCCGTACTACTACTACTACCAACATACCTCGCAGTTACACTAGACCTTTCACATACAGATTCATTGCCAAAAAACACGAAAGAAGGTGGATATGTAAGAAATTTAGCAATAATAGTAAATGGGGCGCCAAACCCACAGTACTAAGATCAAGAGTGCAGGCGCTACGCTTCTCGACTGCAGAATACGCTTGCTTGGTATGGAAGAGATCTGCGCAAGCCTAGAACCTAAACGCTTGTCTAAACGAAACGTGCAGACTCATTAATAGCTGCACGAGTCCAACTCCTCTAGATAAACTCTATAAAACTTCAGTCTTCAAATCACTAATTTTTTGATATTTCCATGCGTTTTTGACGAAGAAGGGTGGGAGTGAATCATCTTAATTCCTTGTTCTACTGTCACACGTACCTACTATTTTCCGGTACCACGGAAGTGGCAGAAAAAAACTAAGGAAAAGGAACTGGAGTTACTGCATTCGAGAGACAAAGCTTCATGTTAAATTTGAGGAGAACAGTGTACTAAGTTTTTCACAAATAATACTCGGAAAACATATTTTGGGAAAAATGAGCTTAATTATTTTCCAAAATATACGCCTTTAAGATAAATACACTTTTTGAATTCCAGAACAAACCAATCGGAAAAGTATTTATGACCAGTCCGAAATAGGTATATCAAAAATGAGGGTTTTGTATAATTCGACCGGCGCATATGGCATCTTAAGAGTTTATTGCTTGATTTGTTGTTAATTCTCGGAAACGCAAATAAATCACACGGTGCCAAGTCAGGACTGTAGACAGGATTGTCCACCATATCGTTGTTTTTCACCTTTATCTTATACGAGTCATGTGAGAGCTAGCATTGTTTTGATGCAAGAGGATGCGACGATTCCGGTGGTTGTGGCGGAGTTCACCAATTACTTCTGAAAAACAAATGATTGCATACCATTTAGCATTGGCGGTTCTACCATTCTCTAACAAAATTGTGGCAGCCTGTCCCTTTTTTCCAAAAAAACTCGCAACCATTGTTTACCATTTTGTTGGCTATGGCGCGTCTTGCGACACCATTGATTGGTTTTTCGTTTCAGGCTCATAGCAATATAACTAAGTTTCATCACGATGTTTCATACAAAATTTGAGCTGCTCACTTTGAATCGTTTATCAAGATAAGAAAAATATATTATGCAGAACAGACCAGACAAGAATCTGGTATATTTTCACTGAGGAAAAATGGGAATATTTGGAAAAATCCCATAAAGATACGTATCTATAACAACAATTAACATAAAGAACATAGTGTTTTACAAGAAAAAAAAGGGACAAAAAATTAAACTGTTGGCAAAGTCGATATAATGCGAAGAAAAATGGCGAATAAAAATGATCTATTAGACAGACAACTACAAACAGAATAAATTCGTTCTTGGGTGTTGGTGGTTTAATTTCTCTCTAACAATTGTCACCTAATAATTTCACCATGTAAAATTCCCCTTTTATACGTCGCTGTATTTTGAAATTAACCTTTTCAATGTGAAATTTACGTTAGCTCAGGGTATTAAATTAAATTCAGAAGCTGATGAACAAAATGTGATTTTACTTAAATGATTATTAAAGTATAACATTCCAATAAACAGCAATTCCTTTGGAAATTTTTGGAAGCAAATATTATATTGAATTGTATATTTGTGAGTACTGTTTACCCTTTATGTGTTTTAGCCTGTATAAATTGATATGCGTAGGGTTAAAAACTTATTTGCATGTTGACCATGTGTAAATATTTTATAAATTGTAACACTAAATTACAACTATCGGTAAAATTTTGACTAACCTTTAAAGTAGTAATACTTTGAATTGGTATTTGTTAACATTTTTTCTTGTAGATCAAAAGCTGTTGTCAAAATAAATTTAATGTTTCGTTTAGTGTAAAACTAATGTGTCACAAATGACTAGTTAATGTTCAAATAAAAGGCAATGTCACGTTTTTCTTTTATCTACTTTTGACTGTTTCAAAAGTTAACTTTTTAGTCTAGATTAGACTGTCTTTATAGATATTTGTATTTATATATAAATTATTTAAAAACTAAAAAGTCTAGTGTTTGTTAAAAGCTGAATTTATACGTACAAATCTCACCAGATTCTTATTTTTATGTCTGCATTTAGTTATAGTCCTTATCTAGTCGCTCAATACCAACATTCGTTTTTAATTTTTAAAAATACTACGAGCCCCTTCCCATTTCAGTTGGTCCACCTTTGGAATTTACAGTTTATGGCGATTACCATAAACAAATCATAATCTACAAAAAATCGCTAAATCGTGGCTTTTCATTCACTTAATCAACATACGTTGATTTTTCATAATTATCATAAAACCAGAGTTAGCTGCGGCAACATGACATCAAAAAACAATTATCAAATAAGGTCAAATGTATTTTCTGATATTATAAAGACTATTGCGGTTGGTTTTAAAATAGCTAGAGATAAAGTTATCGATTAGAACATTTATTCAATCATCATTACATTTTTTTTAATTCTGGAAAATCCAATGCAAAAGTCGTGAATTGAAGAGGTGGATTCCAAAAGGTCTTAAGTCTAAAAAAGTAAATTTTTTAGAAACGAATTTTTTCTAAGTTTAAGAATGTAGAATAGAACCAGTCATGTAATTTGCAGGTTCAAATTATTGGTCCAAGACAATTAAATGTAAGATTTGAACACAAAATCATGACGTTTAAGAAGTTAAACATTTGGTTTTTTTTATTTCTCTAGTTCGTCATACACTACAGTGTTATTATCGTTGGAACCGTTTTCCACGTTGGTAATTGCAGTATCATAATAAAGTCTTTTAAACTTTCATATAAAGAAATAAATTTGAGAAGGTTTTCCACATCTTTTTTCTTCTTTTCACTTACATGATTCACTAATGGCATAGACTTCACTGTACTGTACACTCCCAGCAAATTGCACCCTTTTTCTTTATAACTTTAAAAATACTAGAATCACCACAGTAGGTATTTTTAGCTTTTATTTGAAAATGAAAAAACTCGTTCAAGCATCAATAAAGGAAGTTTTTTTCAATAAAACTCGTTTTGCAGCATCCATGAAATCAAAAAGTTCCCGTTCTTTTCCTAAAACTATAACTGTAGCTGAAGATGCCAACACTTTGTAGTACTCCTCTGGTTTAATTATTGTTTCTTTTCTTCTAAATATTTTTTCAAAACGTCCAAATACTCTATCAGGAGGCATATAGCTATGTCCCCTGATTGAAAAGCAATGCTGAATATCACTAAACGCTCTGGAAGTCTGCACATAACTTGTATGAAACCCAAAACATTTTGATTTTTATTTTGTCCACTGCAACCATCAGAAAACAGTTGAAGTGTCAATAATTTCGCTGCAACATTTTTAAACTTGTCATCCAAAATCCTCAAAAAGATATACAGAGCTGAAACTACTTGATTGGAGCCTCGCCCACTCTGCAGTGTGTGTACACAAGAGTATTAGTAGAATCCTGTGTATCTTCCATCGATACAAAAGTAAAGTTATAAACCCAAATTTGTCGAGAATAAAATACCTCACCAACTCTTAGTTTTGGAAGACGCTGGTTTTGTTCAATGTCAAAAGATACCTTAACTACGTTAGCTTCTGTTCTTTTAAGCAGTTCATAAAATTTATTAGCTCGTAACTTGTGCAATCTGTACTTAGTAATAAGGGAAGCTTATGCTTGAAGGTCTTTAAATAAATTTATTTCACTTTTTGTTAGATCACAAAATAAACAAACGTCTGTATTTGGACTGCCAAAACTTAGATTGATCTTAATTTCGTCTGGAAGATCTTGAAGATCTTTGAGTAAGATGCGTGTGATTTCTTCTGTTCTTTTTGAGTGTGTTTCCTAATACGCCCCAATTTTTTAATAGATAACTCAGGGCTAAGGTAACCGCGGACGCTCTTAACCCGACCATAATGACTTTCACAGCACTTTAAATGATTTTATGAAATCAATAATTGATTGAGCTGTATTTGAATCTTTGGGTTTTATCCTAGCTCCACCTCGCTTTTCACGAAGACATTCTCGTGACTCTTTTAAAGCTTTAGCTAATCGATTCAATCTTTTTGATGAGCATTGTGTGATAGACAGGAATGTGGAATTACACACACTTAATAAAAAATCATTTGTCTGTCGTATGAAGTATTTTGTAACTGTTCAAGATCGTGGATTTGTTTTATTTCTAGGCATATGGAGCTTAGACTGTTAATTGAGAAGATTTGAATACGAAGTTATTCTGATCAGCAGCAGTCACACATGCTGTACTACATTCTTCTATTAGCTTTCTTGTTTTGAACTTTGGGTCATCGTATATCGTATTGGATGGATTAACCGACATCTGGCACCGTTTAGGCGCATCTGGGAACTCTCATTGCCCAAGAGTTGAATCGGGAGTAACTGTGGGTTGAAATTCATAATAATTTGCTCTTCCTAACCAGCTTTTTTGTGTGAATGCAGAAAATTATTTAAACAATTGAAAATAGAATTCAAGAGGAATTGGAAACCCTCCGCGCGAATCAACCATTCTTTAAAAACTCCAGTTCTATTAGTTCAAATAAGTGGTGTCCCGTATTGAATAAAGTGATCGGCGGTTTGAATACAAAATATAAGATTTAACGGACATTACTTTTGTATCTAAATAATTAATACCGTAAACCATGTTTCTGTGTATTGTTTTCTTTCCGTTTGGATCTGGAAATCAATTAACTGACTGTACAGGCCTCTGTAGATCAAAAGGGTTTTTATTCGTCTATACCAGTAACTATTTTGTCGAAATCCTACATAATTACTTACCTACAGAATAAGTAGGAGGTATACTTCATCATTTCTATGCCAAAACCTTCCACATTTTTAAATTCAGAAGTCCAAAGAGTAGGTACATATTTATTATTCATTTAGAAAATCATTATCATGACTTTATAATATAAAACCTACTAAAAAGTAATTTACATTTATAACTTCGTTCTTTCTATATATTTGCACTAAGGTTCATTGGTGAATTTAAACTTTTTCATTAAAAGGGTTTTGCTAGAGCAGATCAGTCTGTTTGTTAACAGTCTATGAACATCGTATGTATAAAGGAAATAATAACGCTAATATACATCGTAAACAAATCGATAATTAGGTTTAGCTAAGTTAGATTTATAGACATATAATACCTAGACCTATCGCTGCAATATACTTGACCCGTTACCCCAGTGCGACAGAGAAAAAAGATGCAAAGCAGTCCCTGCATCTCTTTATAATAGGCGGGGTTTATCGACCACGTGACCTTTTTATTACCAAACAATCTTAAGTGCGAAGGTCACGTGCTGGATAAACCATGTCCATTAGAAAGAGATGCAAGAGCTGCTCGTATCTCTGTCACACTGGGGGAATGGGTTTAGATTACATCGCGCTATCTAGGTGTTATATGTCTATGATTAGGTTAGATTCTGTCAACTAACCATAAATGAGAAGATAATATATTAATAATATTGTGATATTTACCCAACGTAGATTAAAAAGTTTATAACAGCATGATTTCAAATTGGTTTACACAAAGATCAATTTTGGTATGGGAGTAGGTAAATAGTATCATGTTTTGTTCACTTCTTTTATATTTTTAAGGCTTAATACCCTTGATAGACTTTTATCAGTAAATTAAAGTAGTAGATACTTAGATAACCATGATCTTTCATTGTTTTTATTTGCCAAAAAAGAATCTCACCAAATTATAGTTAGAAGGAAGACTATAAAAATAATAATTTAACCTTTGCCGATTTATTTTTACATCGTTTTTATTTATTGCGTCATTGAATTACACAACAGAGCTAGAATTTGATCTTAACCCGTAACCCGTAATTTGTGAGACTTACTTGATTTAAAATTTCACAGTATTTTACTAACAGATGCGCCCCGTAATACGTAACTTTATCTATTCGCCAAGGAATTAAATAATATTTCTTAACTACAAAAAATATAATGTAGTTTTAAGTTATGGTGTGAGACCGTACTGTTGTGTTAAAAAATATTTTTTCGTGTACTGGACATTTGTATGGTTAACTCTTATATTTGACACCAATGTTTTAAACGCAATGAAAAAGTACCACTGAAATCTATATTCGCTAAGAACTTGGCAGCGCAATTGGTTCGTGAACATTTGGAGTGAAGTTTACCAAATCCACGTATACCTCGTGAGTTTCGGGGAACTATCGCTCGAATTCTTGGTAAATCAGAAGCAAATATGCTCAACGAAAATGTTAATTTGGTATTAGATAAAGGCAAAATATGTTTTTTTTTTGCAATAATTCAACACAAAACCATTCATGGCCTTGTTATCCAAAAGCCCTAAAATTGTCACACCTTGTTTAACCTCCATTGAAGATATGAAACAACCATGTCTATGCAGACCCACTTATTGATGATATTCTGTGCCTTTTGCTGTACAACTTTCCTGGCAATATCTTAATACATTATCATCATCATCATTTTGGCTTTACAACCCTGTGTGGGTCCTAGCCTCCCCAAGAATTCTCTTCCAGTCGTCCCTATCCATCGCCTTCCTCCGCCAAGCACGTATTTCCATATTTCTCATATCTTGGTCTATGTTATCTAGGAATCTTGTTCTGGGTCTTCCTCTTCTTCTTTGACCATTAATAATACATTATACAATACTTAATACATTAAATATTCTAGTAATGTACCACAAAAATAATATATCGATTCATAAAAATAAACAACGGTATTCAAAACTGAAGTTTTCCTTATGGTGGAGATCTATCTAACTGTATAAAACAGTCCATTTTGTCTTAGTCTTAAAACACACAACAACTCGTTCTTGAACCGCTCGATAATTGAAGATATTGGAAATTTTGTTTTTTTGAAGGTTTACTGTAGCATTTCTTGTTCTTCTTCTTGTAGCACATTGTCCTGTTCATTTTATCATCTTAGTTCGTATGATTTTCATGTCCAGCTGTTCGGCTTTTTGTATTGGCTTACGAGTTTTTGCGCATTTCGCGATTCTAGCTGGGTCCAATCTGTCGGCATGATCTCTCCATTTGAGGCGTTGTGCTCGTCTCCATCTCGCTACATGCTGGATTCCGGTATCTCTTTGTGTATCCTCATTTCCTATTCTGTCTATGAGAGAAATTCCTCACATGGTCCAAGTTTCTAAAGCATAGGTGGCGATAGGTAATATCAATGCTGGAACAAGGGTAATTTTTGTGATGAGTCGACGGATCTCATCTTCGGCTCCTCCACTGTTAGTAACAACGGAACCTAAGTAATTAAATTGCCTGTTCACTTCGTATATTTTATTTAAATTATTTATGAGCCATCTCTTCAGATTTTGGAACACATATTAGTGGAGGAAGCCAAATCAGAAGAATAAGCCGGATGAGAAAGCAGTTCGAACTCATGAATTTTTGCCATTGTCATAACGCTCTTGGGCCTCAAGTGCATTGTGTTGGAGAAATAACACTTTCTTGTGCATATGGGGTCGTTTCTCACTGAGTTCCTGCTTCAATTTGTCCGATAATGCAGAATAATATTGGCTATTGATAATTTTACCTTTTTCAAGATAGTCAATTAAAATTATTCCGTTGCAATCCTAAAATTCTGTGGTCATAACCTTTCCGACCCATTGGCCTTCGTTCAAAATATGACTAGTGCGCTATTTACTAACTCTTGTGGCCTCTGCAAATTCACGCGCCTTAACTTTATCATAGTTCTTCTGCTTCTTCTTTTTATATAGACATGACTGTCTGGTTTCAATGTGTCTCCAGTAAGTTGTCATTCCACCGTTTTCATGGTCTTCCTACTGATCGTCTTAATATTGGGGAACCGTCTTTACTTCTCTATTTGTTGTAATTCGGCTTATATGATCGTTCCATTCTACTCTTCTATTTCTTATTCAGTTTTTGATGTTCTCCACCTTGCATCTATGTCGCAAATCTGTACTTCTAGCTCTGTCTCATAGTGTCTTACCATCAATGTTTCCAAGTGTTTTCATCTCTGCTGTTTCTAACATCCTTTTTGTCAGGTCTTGTTTCTGCCGCATATGTATGTCATTATTGGTCTGATGACTGTTTTGTAAATTCTGCCTTTCGTTTCTTTTCCGATATTTATTTCTCCATATTGTTTCATTTAGGCAGCCTGCTGCTCTGTTTGCTCTATTCACTTGATCTTCCACTTCGGTTTCGAGCTTTCTGTAGCTAGATAATATGATGCCTCGATGCATGCATTTTGTCTTTGTTGGGGAAGTTAACATGTTAAATTTTCTGGTGGTTATTATTAAATTGGTGCAGCATACGTTGTAAATCATCTTCACTTTGAGAAAGTAGTATTGCGTCGTCTGCATAGCAGATTATTTTAAGTTGTTTTTCTCCCATTTGGTATCCTTTTTTAGTTCTTACTTTTTTATTATTTCATCCATAATCAGGTTGAACAGTAGAGGACTTAGGGGATCTATCTGTCTTATCCCATTGCCAGCTTCAATAGGGTCGGTTAGTTCTTCTACTATTACTTTTTCTTTTTTGCTATGTTAGTATTCGTTACTTTCCTTTCTCTAAGTGATTCTGTTGCTGCGTTAATTATATTATTTTTGAGTTTTTCCCAGCTTTCCTCGATGTTATCGTTTTCTAATATGTCATTCCCAGAGACTTTATCATAGTTGAGATCGAAAATCGTTTTTCTCCATGTGCGCCGATTTTCCAAATACGTCAAATTTATTGAAGCTATCAAAAATATAAAAATGCCTGCATCGCGTTAAAATTTGACATGTATGCCTATAAAAGGTTAAGCTTTCTAGAACAAATGTTTTTTTTAATCTCAGCGCCCTAATCGGCGAATGAGGTTACTTATTATACCACCAGATATTCATAATGGCATCGACTGCGAGAGGCCTTTCGAATGAATAAAAAATGTCGATGATATATCACACACAATTTGTTTCATTTAAATTTAAATATAGGAAGCGTTTAATTAAAGATCCTATATATGTCGCAGGTCCATTTAGAAAGTTTAAACCATAATGCTTCTCCGTCTCAACAGTATTCGAACTTCTTAGATTCGCTCTTAAAGTACACATTGACATTACACTTTGCAAATTCGGTTTTAATGTGTGTTGACCTCGAACTTTGTCAGGCAACTCTAGGAAATTAATTGGAGACAGGACAGAATTGTTAATTAATTTTTTCAATACATAACTTTGAATAATGAATTAATAAACATATCACTCCGGTTGATCATTAACGTTGGCGGAAGTAGACTCATAAAAACGAAAGTGAACAATAATTATTATATTTTTGTTGTGTCGCCGTTAGGTCGGAAATTTTTGATGACATTTATACTTAAAAGCAAAGTATCGCGTGATAATCAAATATTTTTCCGTCGGGTATATTTTATTTATAGGAAACCTTCCATTGTATAAATGTTTTGGAAAAATCCATAAGCTTATTAGATTTTATTTTGCTCAATTAATTTTTTATTACTACAGACACAAATATTTGTCGTATTTGATTTGGTGACGTTCTTTTTTGTGATTTTATCAACAGATATGTTCGACGAGTTTAAATCGATATAAACATTGGAGTTTGAGTTCGGGCATTAATGTTATAATCTATTCGGAATCAGTATTTCCACTGTAGTAGAGCAAATAGAACAGAATACAAAAGGGACCAATATTTCCAACTATAAACAGTACAAACTCTCTAAATAATTCGAAGACAAACTTTCCTAATATTGCGTTGTCATTTATTTAGAAATCTGTAAATGGACATTTCTATTATTTACATATATTTTTTGAACTGTTACTGAATCAATTACACCTTAATTTGCTCAATAATTGCAACATACAGTAATTCAAGAAGTTGTCACCTGGTTCAAGAAGTTAAACCAGAGCTCATAGGCTATCAATAACTAGAAAACCACAATTATTCACTTTTACAGCCAGTGTCACAGTTCTACAGTAACAGGTTCAGATAAAGCTGTTAATTAGAAGCTCTTCACTATTTGTGAAGTATCCTTGAAGTCAAAACAAGGTTGAAAACTAGATGACTTCTTAAAAACTCATCATCAAAAACACTTCTAAAATCCTTGTGTAACCGAAGATTCAAAAGAAATCGTCCATAATTATCTTTAGGAAACATCACTGAATCCCCCTCCCCCCGTGTGTTCATCCTGAAACTTGTTATTTTATTCATCATACAAAGCAAAAGTAGCTAGGTCAAACAGTAGGAACAACTATGGTTTCAAGAAGACGAGATGTAAAGGATGCACCTTTACGTCTGAAACGGAAAAGGTTTAAACAAAATTGACATGGAAAATATATTCCTCCAGCTCTTTGTAATATATGCGTAGTTTACATAATGCGAGAATTAAAAGCAAACTGCGACAAAGGAATTGATTTGATAAAATCACACAATCTTCAATTCTCTCTTATATTATAAATGAGATACTACTACTACCCAAATTGAAGATAAACTAAAAAAATTATGATGTATATGCGAGACCGATGAAATGAAAATGTTCTCATTCAATTGATCAAGACAACAAATTAGAAATTTGTTAAAACAAATTCGCGTCCAAAATGCCTAGAGTGCATTTCTATGACGTGCAAAAACAAGAGCAATTGCCAATCCCAAATAAGTTTGGTCACTAAGGCGAGTTGCTGCAGATTTGAACGTGAGCCATATGTACATAATGAAAATCAAACAAAGATGGGATCATTTTCACTATAGTACCGTTGGTGGTTCAAGAGGGCAGAGGATGAGTTGTTAGTAGGTTACAGAGCAACAAGATGAGGTGTTAGTAGATTATCTGAGAGAAGTTCCTCTTGCCACAGCACGAAAATCTAATGGAGACAGCATATTTAGGCAGCATTCCCACTGCACGTAGAAGGATTAAAGCAAATGAATTAATAAATTGTGCAGCTAAAAGGAAACCTTTTTTGACCGAGGATCACAAGAGGAAACGAACTGCATTTTATAATGAATCCAAAAACCGCGAAGACAACTTTTGGTGAAAACCATTTTCCGATAAAGAAATATTTCAATCATATAGCAATGTTCGAATAAGAGTTTATAGGCCGAGAAATCATAGGGTTGATAAACGGTATATTCATGCTTTGCCGGGTGTTTGCTCATATAGAAGAAAAATTATCAGAATTATATATTACAAACATATTCTTACAAAGTAATGGTTGAAAGAAACTCATGTTAACGTTCCTACGTGGCCTTTCCGGAGTCCAGACCTTAACCCCATCGATTGTGGACAGAGTTTACAAAGAAGTTAAATGAAACAAAAATTCAAAAAATCGTTTACTAGATATGTAAGGGTTTCCATTGACCAAGAACTTAACATAAAAAATGTGTAAGATCATTCGAATTTTAAACTCTAACAAGGACCTGAAAAAAAAGGATACCAAATAGGAGAAAAACAACTTAAATAATTTGCTATGCAGACGACGCAATACTACTCTTTCAAAGTAAAAATGATATACAATGTATCCTGCACCAGTTTAATATAATTGCCAGAAAATTTTCCCAAAAAAGACAAAATTCATGGTTACAACAGCAAATTTACTAAGATGTAAATTGGAGCAGGACAATCACATAATAGAACAAGTGATGGCGTTTAAATATCTAGACATCACATTATCTAGCTACGGAAAGCTCGAAACTGAAGTGAAAGATGAAGTGAATAGAGCAAACAGAACCGCAGGCTGCCTGAACGAAACAATATGGAAAAATAAAAATATCGGGAAAGAATCGAAGGGCAGAATTCACAAAACAGTCATCACACCAGTAATGACATACGAGGCAGACACAGAGAAGACAAAAAGGATGTTAGAAACAGTAGAGATAGAAAAATTGATGGTAAGACACTATGGGAAAAAGCTAGAAGTACAGATATACGACATAGATGCAAGGTGGAGAACATCAAGAACTGGGTAAGAAATAGATGAGTAGAAAGGAACGATCATATACGCCGAATGGCAACAACTAGAGTAGTAAAGACGGCAAGAGACGGTTCTCCAAGAACAAGGACCAATCATGTTATCAGATTGCGAAATTGCTAAATATGACCGATGTCTGACCTTTATATTGGTTATTGTATTTTAGTGACTATGGTTACTACGGAAGATTTGGTTGGACGATTTCATTACCAAAATATATACACTAATAATAAAACATTCAATATTTTGCGAAAATTTACAGTTGTAGATAATCATTTGTTTTTGGAATGGGTAGCAGAAAACAAAATCTATAGAAGAAACCGAATGAATTCTTTCTAAAGACCTAGACGTTATGGGAACTTTTTATTACAAAAGATACTCAAACTCGGAAGCTTGATATGGGGGACACCGGTATTTTCAGTTCGGTCAACTTGATTCTCGCTTTTTCTGCAGCTTCATATTGCGCACTAGTATGAATAAATTGCGCTCATTACATAAAGTAAAATATATTGAAGATGAAGATATTAGCAAAAAATGGCTACGCTCTAAAATAACACTAAAAAACTGCCGTAAAAATTGACTTCATACACAAGAAGTGTGTTTAAAGCCCAACCAACAACAATCTGCACTGAATAACTGAAAACAATTATGGCGCCATTTACCGCGCGAAATCTGCGACACTTCTTCCAAATCTTCGCGACCTTGGAGAGATTCCAAAGACATAGTAGTTAAAAGCAAGCTTAACAATAAACTCCGTATATAGATAACAAGGTTTCAATGAAAAAAAGAGGAGGGAATGTAACCAATGACAAGCTGCAGCTACGTAGAAAAAGTAATAGAATAAATAAAATTACATCATTCAACCTTTTATAATACTCTAGTTGATTACAAAATTGACAAATCAATGTAAGGTTTGCGATTATACTAAGAGAATAGGTTTGTAAGAGTATTTTGTTTATATATTTAAGCTCGTCGAAAAATATCTTTCATATTATTTCTAAGATCTAGATGACATTAACTAATGGTATTACTATGTTGCTATATGGTAATATAGGTATCTGGCAGATTTGGTCGATTTTGTCCACTGATGGCAGGCAATCTGGTATATAATAACCATAAACCAAATGGCTCAAGAGTCAGGTAAAGTACGCAAACGAAGGATGGCAGTGGTCTTTATATTTTTAGGTAACGGAGTTAGCGGGACCTCTTTAGCGTAACCAGCATTTAGGCGTCATTAGATTCATTTGGCGTACAATAATAAACATTTTGGTTCAAATAATTTAAACTGTTGATTCGATTTTACCATTAAAGGCGATACTGATGAAAAATAGATATTTTAAAATTATCCAATGTTTATTATCCAGTAATCCAGTCAATACTTGATATTAAGTACTGGTGAAAGTTGTCCAAGTATAGATTAGTCTCACATGTGATTTTTAAAAGTTCGGATATTGGCTAAAGTGCACAAAAAATTTAAAGTTAAATCAACTTGTTTAGCCTTTTTTAACTGTGTTGCAAGGTGATTAATTTTGTTATTCTGTCGGTATAATTGGTTTAGTAAACAAAGCTGTGAGAATGCGGATATCCGAATTTTGTTTATGTAGAATAATCAGTAATAGGACAACTTACGATTTTTTATATTTGAATATAATGAAAGTAAAAGATTTAACACAGTTTCACTTACAAATGTTTAAAGCAATGCCAAGACTTGTAATTTTTGTTAGTTTATAAGATTGATTCAATTGAGCTGATACAGCAATGTTGTCATACTAATTAATCTTTTTTATTTTATAATTCTTGCTTGGTACCACATCTACACGTGTTGTTAAGTATTCTGGTCTCTTTAGCAATTCTGGTCTTCAATTATGTTATTGTAACAATATATGAGTTCACCATTCTTATTTTCCCATGAGGTGAGTAAGATATCTCAGCATATATATTCGAATATATTAAAGATAAAAAATAAAAAACACAAGACAGATGAAGATGAAGGCAACAAATCACTGTGAAATTACTCACGAACTCGATATCTATTATCTCGATAAGTATTATTTTGTTATACTTTTATCTTTGCCAATTGGCACGTTGCTACATAATTTTCATAATTACAAACTTTTACAGTTGCAAAATAAGCTATTTCGACATTTGACAATTTGTCCTATTAAACCAGTAAAGAAAAAAAGCTAAACAAATCTAGTATTTGAAGATTCTTGAAAGAGGTATGAGGGGTAGCTGTCGACAAATCCTGAAGACGTACAGATAATTTTGCTCTATTTTTTATACAATCATAAACAAGTCAAAAAATCAATTTTTGTGTATAAAAGGTTTCTTATCCATTTTGGAGTAAAATGGTTTAGGTAAAACTAGTAAATCTTAAAAATTTCTTTAATTTTGTGAGTTTCGTAATTAAAATACAAACGATTGACCGAGTTTAATACCAAAAAACCTTATTTTGCAGAAATTTATAAATGTTAATAGCTTTGTTATTTACACAATGACATTTAATATATCTAGGTACTTGAAATTATGGCAATTAATGAGATATTAAAGTCTGCTAAATCTCAGCTTGGTCGACCAAATAGTTTATAAGTTATTCAATTTGTTTATCCGGAGAGTTCATTCGGTTATTTAAACAAATCTAGCGGCCCAAACAGTGACTCTAGAGGTATTTAGCAGATTGTGATTCTTTTAGGCTTAATTTTCGGGCTGTTAGGCCGTTGTCTTCCGAGATTAATTCTCGACGTTTCGCCAATACTAGGAGTTGGCATCTTCTGGAAATTTTCCTGCTTCGCTTCTAAGCTGAAACTGACTGCTTACAAGTGAAGCTGTAACATCTCCAGAAGATGCCAACTCTTAGTTTTGGCGAAACGTCGAGAACTAATCTCAGAAGACAACAGCCCGAACAAACAGTTTAACAAGTTAGACAATGGTCGTGAAAGCTTAACGCATTTTTTTATCAAAATTGTTATTAAAAAACATTTTAGCGTATAAATATTTATAATGACTGATATTTTTTTATGTCGTGCGTTTGTAAGTACGATCACTGAAAAGCTGGTGAAAAAATACAATTTTTTTTATATTAGATTTAAATATTTCTTATGACATTCAAATTCATAAAAATAATAATAAAAATAATAACCTTTTTATGGAAAAATTTAATGTTCTGAAATTTCCTGTCTTTTCCGAGGTGAAAATAGCAGTTCTTATTATTTTCTTGAGCTACCCCGGTTTTAAAAAAAAATAAGGTTCTGCTTTTCCAACGTTTTAAAGTTTCATTCTAAAAAAACGTAGCTCGGAAACTTCTTCCCACTTCTCTCACGATGACACTCCACGTGGCGGTATTTTACGAGTATCATCACTTTAACGACTTTTTACACCTTCTCTGTATGTGCCATCTATAAATTGAATCATAAACCTAGGTCTTCATTTATTCTTCATTCCTAGGCCTCTTCATATTAAACAATGGAAATATGTTTTTAAGAAAAAAAATGCTGCCTTGGTTACTATTGGTAATAAAAGGTTCTTTTTTTGAAATTTTTTTTACCAGCTTTTCAGTGAGCCTACTTACAAGCGTATGACATAAAATATCAGTTATTATGAATGTTTCTAAGTTAAAAAGTATCGTCTCAAACGGTTTTTTTAATAACAATTTTCATAAAATCTTAAAGGTTTTTTTAATATATCTTTAAATTAAGGTCTCAAAGAATCAATTGCGATCTGCTAAATACTTCTGAGTCATTGTTTGAGCAAGTACAGTTATTTAAATAATCGCTTTCCGGGATAGAAACAAATTAAATAACTTAATAACTATTAGGTCGATCCGGCTGAAAGTGAACACACTTCAATATCTCATTAATTGCCATAATTTCAGGTAGTTATATTACATGTCATTCTGCAAAAAAGTTACTAACATTTATAAATTACTGCAAAAATAAGAGTTTTTTGAAATGATCTCGGTCAACTGTTTGTTTTTTTAAATTAGAAACTAGCAAATTAAAGTACTTTTTATGATCTCCAACTTTTATTTTAACCATTTTTTCTAGAATGTATAAGAATCTTTTTATAGGCAAAAAATATTTTTTAACTTTTTCAGATTGTTTAAAAAAAATCTGAGTAATTGAACTTATGAGCTTTCTCAAATTCATAAACTTCTGTTTTTGTCTTTCAAACTTTATTCCCCTTCAGCTTATCTCCTTCCCATAATCATGCCTACTTCCCATAATCATGTGTTGGATCCTGAAAATTGTTCCATTTCTTTCTAAATCACTGTTTCGTTTGACAGTTTCCAGAAATAAATTAAACAAAGTGTCGAAGTGATCCTCCATTCCTTAGCTTCCTTTTAATTTAAGTCTGATCTTATTCTCGTTCTGCTTAAGGTCAGATTTGTTTGCCTACCAACTTACTTGGGATACTCAGCTGGTTCATTGCTCCAAACAATTTTTCCTAATAATTCTATCGACATAATACGTGTGTTGATCCTGAAGCCAGCTTTATATTCTCCCAATAACATTTCCGTGTACTTAATTAATTTAATCTCATAATTCTGCTAAATATTTTACAGCAAGTGTTTATCAAAACGATTCCCATATAGTCTTCCCAGACTATTTCGCTGGATCTTTTGTTTTTATCAGTTGCTTTCCTAATAGCTCTCCACCTACCTTGCATATTTTTGCACTTATTCCATTTTTGTTTGTGCTTCATGGATACTTTTCCATTCTAACTTTGTTCGGCTTCTTCTGAGTCCATTCCATTTAATAACTCACCGAAAAAACTTCCATTTGGACATTACATGATCACTCCCTTAACAGTATTCCTTCGCTCGATCTCATGTATGTACTCTTGGTACATACTCTAAATAAGATTTAATTTCTTTGTTTAGGAGCTTCCTTCGATATCTTGGATTTTTCTTTCATTGTACTATCGTTTAAAAGCTCTGCATCGTTTCTTAAACTCGTCCTTAAAGTCGTTCTTTAAAGTCTTGGTCGTTTTTCTGTTTGTTGGTTTCTTGATGATTGAATACTTTTTGTCTTGCTTTTGATAGCTTCCTACATTCTTCATTGAACCACTCTTTCACTTTAATTTGTTCTCATATCCAAGCACTTGCTTGCTTTTTTCATTGCGTATTTCGTCATTTCCCAATTTGTTTCTAGTTATGTCTCTAATACGTCTTTTTGCAACTCAAAGTGGATGTTATGCTCATATTTTCGTTATATTTATGGTCTTCATTCTTTAGTCTCTACTCTTATATCTCAAATTTTTTTTAACGCCTGAGCTCAATTTTCTTTTTCCTCTTTGACTTCAAAATGTATTCATACTAATGTATGTGTGGTGAAATATTACTTTGTAATATTTCACCATGCACTTCATCAGATAATTTTTACAAGTATTCTTTCCATTTTCTAATTTATCCTTTTTGGATGTATATAAAAAAAATGTATGTGTTACAACCATATCCGTCGCTTGGCAGAATTGGATCAGCCTTACTCCTCTTTCGTTTCTTGTGCCAAGCCAATATGTTCCCACAACATTATCGGCTGTACCTATTTTGGACAAGCTGCAGCCTGCTGAACACGAGTTCGAAAAAAATTTAGAAAAATTGTGCTTTTTGCAATTTTTTTGTTAATTATTGAAACTTTGCAACAATAGTTTTCAATATATAAATAAACAAGCAAAAAAATTGTTTTTTTTTTATATATTTTGTACGCTTTGGTTTTTTACGTATTTATTTACAATTTTCCATGAGACGCATCTCGATTTCCTATCTCGATACTTTTCATCAAAAATGTTTAACAATGTTCAACACCTGTACTATGTTATAAGTTCCGACTGGACTATTTGGCTTTGAGGTTTTCGCACTGCCATAAGATTTTAATCAAGGACATTCTGAGACGCATTACGTGGAAATAATTTTCGAAAATTGAAATTGCGGTAGCAAGGAATATGTCGATTATTTGCGATATTGAAACCAGGAAGTGCTTTCATAAAAGAAATATATATACCTTTAAAACAAAGAAGAGAAATTGTGAACCATATTGAACATTGTGAACAAATTCTATTAAATCGTGTCAACAATATACCATCCACAAATGCCTAAATTACTATAACTTAACTTTAGTCCTTAATACTTCTTATCGATTCTTTTCTCATTATAATTCTGAGACCATTTCTTATCTATATTGTTTGAAAGCTATTATTTTTTTCTTTGGTGGGCGTTTATGTTTGTGTACCACTGAATATGAAGCCATCCCGTTCGAGTAAACCTACATAGTTGTTTTTTACGAATTATAGAGTAGTCATGACAAATAACATTGTCTATACTTCGAAAACAAACTGTTTATCCAGACTCTGTGCTCAGAAACCCACGTTTTCATGAGATAACTTCAATAATTGAAGTACTTTGCTATTGAAACTAGGTCGAATAACAACTGTGTGATTTAGATAACTTAATCAAGATAGAATTAGATAACTTAATATAAATCAATCTGACAGTTGAAAATATGAACAAAGAAAAAATGTAAGGTATATTACATAAGCTCAAACTCAATGAAACAAGTTAAACAAATTTGAGGTCAATCATGTCAGACCGAAAAGAAAGTTTTATATTTTCAATATATTTAATAGTAATATCTGTACAGATCAAGTAATACCTGAATTTTCACATTTATAATTGTACCAACGAAAAGTAAAAAATATGGATATTCGTTTGTCATATTTGGTCTTACAGAACGTTGCGAAATGTTCTCATATTCCGTTGTTATCGAGACCGTCATGTGTAAGTCATTTTTGCAGAGATATAATCTCTAACAAGTGGCGCAAAAAACGAACAGAACTCAAATTTCTTCACTGCTTATTACGAAGTTCTGGGAAAATTCACGAAAAAGTACATTAATGTATATTAATATTTTCAAATATTACGCTCCAAACAAGGAAATGTTTTAATTCATTCCGTTGATTTCAAATAAATTCTTAATTGCTTTATATGAAAGCTTCATTCTGTTGGTGGTATCGAAATTGGTTAAATAAGAGAACCACTTCAAACAAAACATCGAGTTTTAAGAGAACAATTGGCATTCAATGAATAAATATTCTATTTTTCATCAAGCGATAAGCGTAAGCGACACTTTGGCAACTTGGCGATTTTTTAGAGGTTCCATGAGAATGGGAGCGCTTGCGGAAATAAATAACACTAAACGTTGCATTAAAATCGACTTTTTTCCTATTAGGCCTGTTATTTGAAAGCTATTGAGACTAGACCTGATTTTGCCGTCGCTTGGAGCAATCTGGGATGCGTTTTCAACGCACAAGGAGAAATTTGGTTGGCCATTCATCACTTTGAGAAAGCAGTTGGTTTAGATCCTAACTTTCTGGACGCCTACATCAATCTTGGGAACGTGTTAAAAGAAGCGAGAATATTTGATCGGTAAGTTTTTAAACACATATGTTATTAAAATCGCTAGTTCGTTTAACATTAGGTTTTTAGGAATCTAACCAACTTTTGCACCATTTCATAATGGTTAATAACCCCCACTAGGAAACTAAGTTCCTGTAGCTGGCTGTATACCATATATCACAAAATTTTTATTTCAAATCCTTTATGAAAGGTATATAATAAAATGCCTAAACGCGCTATCACAATTACATTACAGAACGTTTTCGGAATGTTAATTCCATCATTAGTGTAAACGGGGTATACATGCTATGAGCCACCAAAATATATGGGTCAAAACCCGTTAAATGTTATAAATTTATAGTTGTTTTACATTATATATAATTACAAATTAGGATGTTTAAGTTACCGTTGGAATTGGTAACATGGCGACGTATGACCCTACATAGGTTATGTGGTCCTGAGACGAAGTGTCTTCGAGGACCTGTTGATAACAACTTCAGTTTGTTGTTGAGTTTGAGTTGGGTTAAGTTGTTATCAAAAGGTCCTCGAAGACACTTCGTCTCACGACCAGTTGGAATTGGATTTCATTAAAATCATCATATTACTGCACTGTTGAGTTATGGATAATTCGAAGAAACATTTTTACGATGTTATTCGGTAGTGTTATATAATAGATTAGCAGCCATACGGTACATAATTCTAAATAATACAAATTTTAAATACAAATATTTTTATACGTCGCACTTAAGGATTGATTCATTTCATTAGGAATGTTAAATCCATGGACGTATAAATAAAGATTCTAAAGAAATCTTTATTTATACGTCCATGGTTAAATCTGTTATGCTCATTTTCACAAAGATGAGTCAACTAAAACATGAATACTAGTATTGTATCGTCACAAGTTTCACATTTGGTGTGTACTGCACATTTTTAAATACAAAATACAAACAAATTAATATTATATACATTATACAGGTCCGTTCAGATGACGGTTGCGCTGTATGATTTATATCATATCAATAATGCACAAAAAATTTATTTTCATCACAGATTTTTGTAAAAGTTTCGTTATCTTCTGTTATACGTGCAATAACGCATCGTTTTTATACGAATAAAAGATGTATCGTGTGAATACTATGTTTTTTAAACGTTTAAGGTCAATGTGAAAGTCGCCTTAGGACATTTGTGTTTGGAGATTAAGTTTTAATGCGTTAATCATGTGAGGTATATAGGCGAGAACTAACAGTTTACTTTTTCGGTTTTGTGTTGTCACATTGCCATTGACAATTGTCAAAGATAAAAATATTTTCTTTTTTAATGTAAACTGCGTGTTTTTCGTGACCTGCTTCCATTACGTAATTCTACTATCTTGATTGATAAGTTGTGAATTTAATTATATCAAACTGACTTGTTTTTTCAGTTTTGATCCTTAGATAGCCTTTGACTTTAGCACCTCCGTCATTTCCTATATTTTGATTTTGTTTGACATCTGCTTCCCGAAAGATTTATTGTATCTTCATTTACAAATTTCTTCCATACCTACCATATATTACACAACTGAATAAAAAACAGCAAAAGAAAATATTTATTTGAACCGTTGATAAATTTTTGCTAGTGTGTAATCTACTCCCCATTATCGTGTCAAAACAATGTTCACCTATAACACTTTTTTATTGATTAATGCAAGGAAGGAGTGTCAACATTAAATTAATGACCTAAGAATATAACTGATTAAAGTGGAGGGAGTTTGGCAGCTCCCGTTTATTATAAACGTCACTTTCGTGGAAAACAGTGGTTGTTATTTTCCATCATTGATTAATCTACTAAAAATACTTAAAAAAATAAAAACGGAATATGTCTAGATGAGGATTAAGTTTGTGGAATTATATTTGATTTCAAAAGAACTAGCTAAATGATATTTATTAACAAAAAAAACTGAGTGCTATATCAGTTTAAGTAGATTGCTGTCGTTTCATATTAGTTTTGAATATTTTTTTGTTCTTGTATCTTGTATTGAAGCAACGTTTTCTACAGGATAACATACTGCCAAATAGGCAAGCGAATTTCCTTTTTTAGTTTTTCTTTCTGTGATACGAGACATAAACTGAATTCTGCGGAGTTTTAATTTTTCAAATTTTAGCTGCACGGAAAGTCAGCAATATTACACTTTTGGCCAAGAAACGCATAAGGGCCCAATACTCCACAAGGAGGGATGGAAATAGAGAGGGAGTGTGTGTGTGTGTGTGTGTGTGTGTGTGTGTGTGTGTGAGAGAGAGAGATAGAGAAATGCATTTTAGGCATGTTTGATTTAGAGTGATGTTTATTCGATATTACACAACAAAAACGAAATTGTCCCTATATACTTTCATATAAATCTGTTTCCCTTTCTATCAATTTCAAAATGTATATAGTTTAGGCCAGAACCCATAATTTTTGAGATAAAACAAATATTAACAGGATACGTAAACATAACAAAAATTAGGAAATATAATTTACGCGTGATCTGAGGTGGGGAAGTGGAGAGAGGGAGTTTTTAACGGTAAAAACGCTTTATTACGATTTCCGGCAAAACTACAAGTTCAACGGAAAAATTGCAAATTTTATAATATAATAAAATAGTATTACACTATAGTATTATACTAATAAAAAAGATCTACAAGTTTTGTGTTTACACTTTATTCTCCTAACCTTAAAATTTGTACGAAAAAGTCAAATAACCAAGTTTTTGGTTTTTTATTTTTAACTTTCACAAAAAAAATTCCCGAAATTAGGTGGAAACTTATCTTTTTCTGTTCCAAACATAGTAATTTTTTTATTTAAAATATTTTTCGTTTCCCCTTATTTTGATTTAATATAGAAAAAGCACCCTAATTTTCAATCGAAAATTTTCACGTCAAAACATTTAAACGCCACGTTTTAAAGGTTTCATCCCTGATCTATTTTTCTATCCTCATGATAACTTAACTGAATCATCTGTTATCTATTTGGTTCAAATATCTAGTGTTTCTTCTATCACTTTTGTCTATTATTTTTTTTTAAGTTTCTGTGGTTGACCAGTTATTTTGTGCAACTTCGTGTATCTTCTTCTTATAATTTACTTGCGGTCATATTGTTATAGTCGGTTCGCTATTCGCAGTCCGAACTATCTAGTGAATTTAGTAATTATTTTTTTGCGAAGTTGTTATTGTTACTTTTTGACGACTAGAAGTGGCTGGAAATTGCTATACAACCAAGCACACGTGCTCTTGTGTAATGTTAATGTAAACAAACGTAAATAAAATAGAACTTTATGAATTACCTACAATAAATATTTATTTATTTACACCATATAATGTATAATAACAAATAATAAAATTATAAGCATCATTACTACAAATATTTACTGGAATATGTTAAATTATAACAACTGAAATATATTTTTTAAATATCAAAATTTTATGGGTTTAGTATACACTTCCACTTTTTGAAATAATTCTTCTTTTTTCAATGAAAGAGGTCTGTAATAAAGGTTTACTTAAGCTGTTAATACTGTGATAGAAATTTTTGTGTTGTAGGTTTCCTGCTATGAATCTGTCAAAATATGTCCGAGCTGAGCGAACGGACCTTAGTATTATCAATAGTTTTATCAAATTTTCTTGATTTATACTTGCAAATTTGTTTAACAGTGATTTTGTACTTAGAGAGAAGACGGAGTGGGGCTACACTCAATTGTTTTATGCAGGCTGACTGAAGACAGTACATAATTTTGTATTTTAAATGCAATAACATAATAACTTATTCACAATCACCTCCTTCACAAAATATGAGGACGAGTTCTTCCCATCTCTAAGTTCTAAACGCTACTCTTCGTGTCCTATATCTCAAGACGTTTTCCAATATCATCTATAAATAATTCGGTATTAAAAGCTTTCGTTTCTTTTTCGGATGATTTCTGGACGAATTGTGCAAACCTTAAATACGTCTATCTGTATCAAAAGCGCGTGGTCAACTGAACGCTGAACGGTAACGAAGACAGAAAACCAACCAACCGATGATCTCAAAACGCGCGTTAGCAGTTGAGCACCAACGCGCGTAAGCATGTCTATGGTCAGAAAAAAATTTATGTAGTTGTAAACCAAGTGAACTTGCTCTTATAGTCGTAAGATCCCACTGCAGGGTCACTACCTTCATAATATAATTAATCAAATTCACATTTAAGAATAGGAAAATACATGGATAATAAGTTGCCAGTCAAAAAGTGGTCCACAAATTTTTTAAATTTAATTAATAGCAAGTTAGTCCAGTCATCAGAGAGTTGACCCCTAAAAATCATACAAACAAGCTGAATTTTCTAGAGAATATTAATTTTGGGACCCCAAAAAGGATCCAAAAAAGTTTACCATTTTTACTCCCGGGCTGTACAGCTACGCGAGCGAAATCAATGTTTAATAAAAATTGTATTGTATTACTTTCTGCAGTAGTTTGAAAGTATGACTCATGAGGCTTAGCGTTCGATAATCAGAGCACTCTTTTGCAGCTTGTTTTTTAGGGGTGGTTATAAATGCTGACCTCAGCCTCTCTTGTAGTATTATTCCCGTATCGTATACCATGTTGAATAAATCTGCCAATACTTCCAAGTTATCCTCTTCCACTAGTTTTAACAGTTCTACTCGTATTTCATCTATAGTAGAGTAAATAGACTGGCAAAAGGCTTCTAGAATAGATTTTGGTGGGCACTTTGTTGCTAAAATGTAAAACCTATTTTTTTTCGTTTCTAATATCTTTCTAATGCAAAATCACTTGGTCGTCCAAAAATCGTAGCGGGAGGGGAGTGGTGGGGAGCCTTACAAAAAAAAAGTGCTAATTTTTTTTTCGTCATTTTTCGGATCTACGATAACCGAAAATTCATTCCTCAAATTTTCATGTTGATCTGGACATTAGAAATATTTTTATTTTATTTATAAAAATACGTCAAACCATTGTTGTATACGGAGCGCCTTCATACAAAATCACTTGTTCTGAAAACCCATATTTTTAAAATCTTTTACCTCGCTCTACCTCGAAAAATATTGGGTTTAGCAAAAAATTACTTTCTATAAACATTATAGACCAAAAATCAGAGAACACGTGGGTTTTTTTAGAATTTCGATTGGATAATTAGTTTAAGAAAAAATTAAATAAATCGAACGGCATGTCACGACTGACAGTGCTGAACGCGGAGATGCGAGGAAGGGCGAGATTCCTGTGCCGAAGTCAAAGCAAATCGACTCTAGTGATGGCGATGTTGTTAGGGTCGATTTTACATTGAAACGCTGTTGTGTTGTATATTCTATTGCGAAAGTGCATCACTGTGCATTATTTTTTACTAATAGCGCGAAATCCACTGAGCTGAGATTTTTAATATTAAAAGTTTTAAATTATTAAAAGTTATTAATTAGCTTATTGCTATAATAAAAATATTAAATATCTACTTAATATTAAAGTAAATATTTTTTTTATCTAGAAACGGATTTAACGAAAAGCAGCAGGTCTGACAGTGAACTTGAGTGAAAAATCAGATTAAGGCATGTTTTTTTTCCATAAAGTCCATTTCCTTTTCAGTTTGTTGAAGGACGCGGAAACTGGAGAATACATTTTTGTTCTAGTTTTCGAAAAATGCGTCCTTACTTTTTTGCATTTGGCCATGTGAACTATTCTTTTTGGGGAACATTATATTTGTTGGACATGTACAAATTTGCTGATAAGTATCCAGAATTTCATGAAGACTTTATTAGAGGAAATTTTGTTGTGAAAAGTTGGAACAGAAACTTTTACCAACTATGCATAGATATAGCTTTAAACACATAAATACAAACTCAAAAGATGCAGGAGGAATCGTGTGATTTACTAAAACCAGCACAAAACTAGACGAATGGTTTTTAAGCTACAATATGATTGGCATGATGGTAGATGAATTTCGTGCATCATGAGACCTAAGCAACCACTCAAGTCAAAACGTAGAAAGTAGAAAAAAAACGGATGAAAATTGATGAATATTCTGTACAAAAACTACATGATCAGTTTTTACGATTTAATGTATTTTTAAAAAGCGTAGATTGTCTTCTCGTAATTTCAGCTAATGAGATTGCATCGCCAAATGTTCAAACATCCTTATTAATATACAAAAAAAAAATGAAAAAGAGAGCCTAGCAAAATTTATTGTTACTGTTGGAACTCCCAATTTTTATCAGCATAGAAAAGAGAATAAACTTCCAAAACTTCGTCGCGCAGATACCTATAAAACTGTCTCTGAAAAGAAGAAAATTATTCAAGCTGAGCAAGAATTTTTACAAAAAATACTAGCAATCAAGGCAATTAAAAGAGACATAAATATTATGAGGATATTTTCAAATAGGAATTGACAGCATATCCAATGTCACTTGTACCAGCAGGAGTTTTATCGATACCATAAAATAAATCTGCCTTAGGTTCTATAATAGAACAGTTTACAGTTGTTACAAAATCACAAAACGTGTCACATTTTTGATGGTATGGGATTGATTCAAGCCGTTGGCAAACCATCAAATGCCAAAACATTTGACGACTATGCAAGAATTTTGAAATCAATAGTGTTCAAGAACCCCTACAGCGTTAAAAGGATCGATTTTGTTTTGGATCACTACAAGGAATCTTCCATAAAAACTGCACGAGACAAAAGAGAGGCGCCAAAATTGAATCAATACAACGGTTAATTGAAGGTCCGGATACAGTATTACCTCAAAAATGGAATTCATTTATTAATTGAGTTTTTAATAAAAACCAGCTTACACACTTCGTAAGCAATCAGCTAGTTAAATATTCCTTAACAAATTGTACCGGTCACTTCGTATCCAGCAGAGGATTTTGCGACGTTTTACATTACAAAACAAATTTTGGTTTGAATTCTGAAATATTAGTCTCATCACATAAAGAGGCCGATACCAGAATAATATTACACATTCTGTCAGCAAAAATGGAGGGATATACAAAATGTATAGTCGACTGTAAAGTTACCGATCTGCCCATTTTAAAGACCTTTCAACTCCAGAAGTTTAGATGAGGGTTGGAACAAAGGACAACGAAAGATCTATAGGTATTCACGAACTCTCTATGGATTACTTTATAGGTATCTGCAGTTAAGCTACAATATGCCAATCATATTGTAGCTTAAAAACCATTCGTCTAGTTTTGTGCTGGTTTTAGTAAATCACACGATTCCTCCTGCATCTTTTGAGTTTGTATTTATGTGTTTAAAGCTATATCTACAAATAGTTGGTAAAAGTTTCTGTTCAAACTTTTCACAACAAAATTTCCTCTAATAAAGTCTTCATGAAATTCTGGATACTTATCAGCAAATTTGTACATGTCCAACAAATATAATGTTCCCCAAAAAGAATAGTTCACATGGCCAAATGCAAAGAAGTAAGGATGCATTTTTCGAAAACTAGAACAAAAATGTATTCTCCAGTTTCCGCGTCCTTCAACAATCTGAAAAGGAAATGACTTTATGGAAAAAAAACATGCCTTAATCTGATTTTTGACTCAAGTTCACTGTCAGACCTGCTGCTTTTCGTTAAATCCGTTTCTAGATAAAAAAAATATTTACTTTAATATTAAGTAGATATTTAATATTTTTATTATAGCAATAAGCTAATTAATAACTTTTAATAATTTAAAACTTTTAATATTAAAAATCTCAGCTCAGTGGATTTCGCGCTATTAGTAAAAAATAATGCACAATGATGCACTTTCGCAATAGAATATACAACACAACAGCGTTTCAATGTAAAATCGACCCTAACAACATCGCCATCACTAGAGTCGATTTGCTTTGACTTCGGCACAGGAATCTCGCCCTTCCTCGCATCTCCGCGTTCAGCAGTCAGTCGTGACATGCCGTTCGATTTATTTGATTTTTTCTTAAACTAATTATCCAATCGAAATTCTAAAAAAAACCCACGTGTTCTCTGATTTTTGGTCTATAATGTTTATAGAAAGTAATTTTTTGCTAAACCCAATATTTTTCGAGGTAGAGCGAGGTAAAAGGTTTTAAAAATATGCGTTTTCAGAACAAGTGATTTTGTATGAAGGCGCTCCGTATACAACAATGGTTTGACGTATTTTTATAAATAAAATAAAAATATTTCTAATGTCCAGATGGGTATGCAAATTTGATGAATGAATGTTCGGATATTGTACATCCGAAAAACGATGAAAAAAAAATAATTGCATTTTTTTTTGTAAGGCTCCCCACCACCCCCCTCCCACTACGATTTTTGGACGACCAAGTGATTTTGCCTTACAAAGATATTAAAAACCAAAAAAAATGGTTTTTACATTTTAGCAATAAAGTTCCCACGGGATAACACAATAGGATCCTGTTTAAACTATACTACTAATCCAGCTGCCTTATTGTCTTTAGAGTTTTTGAAAGCATATTTGGTTTCATCTATCGTGATCTTCTGTCTCTCTAAAGAATTGAATTCTTGTATTTTCTGCATTTCACCTCTTTCATCTTGAAAAAGTCCTCCCATCGTCTTAATTTATCTGGTAAATCTACTAGTAGTACTCCTTTTTTGTTTTTTATGTGTCCTTGCTGTCTATTTCGACCCATTTCAGTCACTTCACTTATTTTTTGTGCATATTTCTCATATCATATTTTGTTTCTAGTTCTTCTATCTCTTATTTAATTATTCGTTGTATTTCTTTATACTTCTGTAGATCTTTTCCATTATATTTTCTTCTTTCTTCCATCTGTAATAGTATTTCTTCTGTCATCCAGTGTTTTTTAGCCTCTGACCTATGTTATATCAAACTTTCTTCAGCTGGTTTCAGTAATGTGTTTTTCATATTATACCAATTTTTATTTGCATCCATAATTTGTTTGTTGTCAGTTAGTGTTTTTTGCGTATTAACATTCACATTATTTTTTAATTCGTTTTTTATTTCTTCGTTTTTTAACATTCTTACTTTAATTTTTGTTGTTGTTTTCTGAGTTCAATTCTTTTTAATTTTATTTTCACATCTTTCTCCAGGGCAAGTTTTAACTGAGGTTATAGATTTTTTATATCTGCTATTTACGAGTATAAAGTCTATCTGGTTTCTGACAATGTGGTTTTCTGTATGCGAAGAAGACGTTCATGTATATAGTCTTCTCTCAGGAAGCTGAAACCAAGTATTGGCAATTACACAGTAAATAGTGGATTGCTTATCCCGGCAAACACTCGGACGTCAGAGCTTCGTTAGTTATCTAACAGGATGTACCAGAAGACCATGATGTAGATCATCAACGAGCAGGTGAGGTTGACATTTGAATAGGAGTGGCTATATTTTGCGCTATCCCATTACATCCCTGTTCAAAAATTAATTGCTATTAATTGAATTAAAAATATTTGCGACCGTTTTTTACCAGCAACCTCTTATCAATGTATTCTCCTATTCCTATTTCAATGTATGTAAAAATGTGAGTTTGATGAACTACGTTATGAACGTAGTGATCCTGCTGTGAGATCTTGTACTATTATTGTTGGATAAAATAGTCTACTACTAATAATTTTATATGTCTGGTAAGTTGTATCCCAGTATATTCGTAGATTTCTTTATGGGATTAGTAACCGTTTAAAATATTTATGTGAGTATTACAAAGGTGTATCAATTGTCGTTAATTTTAGATAGTAAAAATGGTAAAATGTTAGTCTTAATTCTCCCAGGGCGTCAACGACAAGGTGACAAATATAAATAATTTGTATTTATAATCAAGTTTTCGTTTCGAAACAAATTTCTCAAATAAAAGCTTTATATCGACTGTACTATTCGGATTATTTTTACGACACACTGATTCCAGATAACGTTTCCATTCGTTTCGTGAATGTTGTTTTGTCGATATGTACTCGGAATATATTATACTATAATATTCTAAAAGCACCCTCTTCCGGTTTTTATTTTTCGTTTTCACCATCGATTTTTATATAAAAGAATAAAAATATATATTCCTTCAGTTATTTTTTTAAGCCGCAATTGATTTTGTTTCGTCTAATCAGAAGAGGCGGAATGTCGCGTTTCGCGCAGCCTCAGGTTGCCGGAGTAACGATTGCGAAAGTCCAGCTGACGACCCGGGGTGCGTCACAGATCCGAGGAGGCAGCCATGTAGTTGCACCTTTCGCACCGCTCACTGCTTTAGTGTTCTATTAGAACTTAGTTTTAGTGTCTATCTCTAACGACTATTCTTCTTCTTCACTTCTTCCGCGACTTTAATCTGTACTACTAAGCACTTTTTTCTGGTGAAAACAGTCTTTCGAAACAACAGGGTTAAACAACGACTGATAACATCAACATTCTGTCAATTTCAACAATAATTTTTCTCGTAGTGTAGTGTAGCTATTTAAGCTTTGATACATTTTTTGAATGTTTTACTTAAATGTTGAATTTTACATTAAAAATACTTAATAAGATATAATTTAGGTGAGTTACAATTTATAATTTTTGAAAACTGACGTGAATGTCGTCAATTACGAAAATTGCGCAAAATGATAGTAAGTTTTTATTGGTTAGGTGATACAGGGAATTAAATTTAACATTGTTTTACAAGATTTTAAAAACAGAAACTAAAACTATTCTGCATTTTTTTTAATTTCCAACTCGAAATATTTTTCCTGGACTAGACAGAATAATATTTTTGTTTTTTAATATTTATATTTATTTTTCGTATTATTTTTGTCTGGTGCTCTCATTTTAGTTATTTTACTGACAATCATTTAGTTTTAGTGTCTAAAGTAGAATACTTTTCCTCTACTTCTGTTCTTTCGCGATTTTACTATGCACCATTAAATACTTTTCCTTTGTGAAAAATAATATTTTTTTCACGCATTCATTTTTATTCTTCCTATTTCTTTTGTCTGGTGCTTTCATTTTAGTTGTTTTAGTGTCAATCATTTAGTTTGTCTCTATCGTAGAATACTTTTTCTCTTGATTCTTTCGCGACCTTACCATGCACTATTAAATACTTCTCGCTTGTGAAAACGGTCTCAACAATAAAGTTATATAAGTCTGGGATCAGAAACATTTTGTTTCAAACACTAATTACTCTTAGTATAGTTTAACTGTTCAAGCGATGCTTTTATACATTAGCCTCAAAAATATACGGGGTGTATAATTCAAATGTTTTTTAATTTATAAATTTCGCTATATACATTAACAAATTAACAAAAAGTGTAAGTTTAACGATAAAGTGATATTGAAATCCTCGAAATAAACGCACCACCTTAAATATACCATAATTTTGAAGATATATTTAAAATTATTACGTATTATTTCATTAGTTTCTTCTCAGATCCTTAACTCTCGTGTTTTCTTAAGTATTTCTCGTTTACTAGGATTTGGTGGTATCCACTGCATGGTCAGTTTGTTTTCATCGATTCTTTAATGCGTCGTAGAGTGGTATTTTATATAAAAATCTGGATAAAACCAACATTTTTAAAACTAACATTTCGGACCGATTGTTGTCCCTAAAGTAGGTAAAGGTAGTAATAAGTGGCGTTATCTGGTGCTATCCCCTTCCCAAATAACTAAACCAGACAAATTTGTCAGCTGTCACTTCGTAACACGTTTTGGCTGCGTTTTGTTTTGAGATATTCAGCATTTACTTTCTTCGGACATATCCTCAACTGCCTCTTTTGTTTTATTGTTACATTGCATGTTTACAATCTACTCTATACACAAAGTAATACGTAAATAGTCTGTAAGTAAATTAACGTGAGTTATTGCGATAGGTCTTCTGGCCATACTTCCCTTCAATCTTCTTTCGGCAATTGGTTGGGTGAATAAATTATTTATAAGTTCGTTGTTGTGAGTTGTGAGTTAAGTATATTTTATTGAGTGATTCTTTATTACATACATACCATGGAGCTTTACTTATCATACGGAGTATTTTGGATTGAAGTATCGTATTTTAAGGTTTACTACAGCCTCATAGTTCTATTCAATATGCCCAAATGAGTATACCCTCTAGGGTATGAGTATAGCTTTGTACAGAAGCTATACATAACCATGTAAGTTTTTCATCCAGATGTAGTCCCAAGTATTTGACAACTGGTAGACTGCATCTAAACTTGTAGACATGTAGATTTTCTTGTTGTAAAAGTTGCTAGCACATTAACACTGATCTTTCATCGCTTAAGTCAGTTTTGTAATTGGACTAAATGATTTTGTACTTTTTGTGATGCTACATTAGGGTCGATATCCACTGCCAAGATTCCTATGTCATCGGCAAAAGTAATAAGAAATGCAGCATTTCTGGTTGGAACGTCTGCTGTAAATATCAGATACAGAAATGGGTCCAAAAAGCTATCAAAAATCATTTGAATTATAAAAATAAAGAAATCGCAAATCATACAAAAATGTGTAATAAAATCTCAAAACTAAACGCAGCTAAAACGTGTTAGGAAGTGACAGCTGTCAAATTTGTTTGGCTAGGTTATTTGGGGAGGGGATATTACCAGATGACGTCACATATAACTACCTGCTTGGAGACAAGAATCGATCAGAAATGCTAGTTTTTGAAATTTTCATTTGGCCAACTCTTTGCACCGCAGTCAGACGTCATCATTTCTAAATCTGTCCCGTCTGGATATACTCAAGGCTCATCTAAAACGTATCCATCTCGCCTCGAGCTTTCTTCTGTTGTTTTTCTTGATGTTTTCTTCAGGTCTCTGCTAACTATTAACCATAGGTTAATAGTTAGCTATTTTCATTAGATCTGATTCTTTTTATAAATTTACTTGATCCAACATTTTATTGTACCGAGGTCTGAGGTGCATATTAGTTTCCTTGCATTTATTGTCCTACTAACTGTCTTTGCATTACTAATAGTTCATCATGTAATTCTTTTTATTTCTAAGTATAGGTTTCTGTCATCTTTCGTTTTTGTCTTAAACCATTTTAGGTGCAGTTGTTTCTTCTGAGTGATCAGCTCTTTTATAGTCTTTGCATTACTAATAGTTCATCATGTAATTCTTTTTATTTCTAAGTATAGGTTTCTGTCATCTTTCGTTTTTGTCTTAAACCATTTTAGGTGCAGTTGTTTCTTCTGAGTGATCAGCTCTTTTATACCTTTTGTCTCAGTAGATTTTGTTGCCGAGATCTCTAGTTTTGACACCGATTGCTTTATCTGTGACATATTTTATAGTTCTCCAGGTTCTCGTACACTTCTTTTATAGGTTTTTGATCTATAATAGACCAAAGTTCAAGTTTTTCATCTAGCCTGTTGCGTTGTAGCTGCTGTCAACTTTCGTGAATTAGACTGTTCCAAATTGTAACGTTTCTCCTCTATCTTTTGGTTTCTGGAAGCCCTTCATTTGAACGCAACGATGCGTCATTGTTTAGATCGATATGGGAACAATATTTCTACTTTGATAATATAATGGATCGATCCATATGTTATCCCTCTATAATAATATGCATAGTTTTTTTTTACAATTACGAAATCAATAATAGATTTTAGATTTCTCATTTGCTGTACCCTTGTGTGTGTAAGAATATCATTGTGTTTGTACAAACGGTTTAACCATTTCTTCATTGTTTTCAACATTTCTCATTGTGATTCATATTTAGTTCTGTATACAGTCCCACTCTATTCCGGTCTATATTTACCAATATTACAATTTAGCACCAGATTATGGCTAATGAACAGGACGATCATTATTAGCGTTCTGTTCATGTTGATCTTTAGTTCGACCTCCAAGGAAACGTGATATAATTTTTCTATTTTTATCTATTTTTCTAATATTGCTATTGCTCATACATTCGCTCGACTAAAAGGATGATGTCATCTGCGAATCTCAAATGATTGAGCTTCTCCCCATCTATGTTGATATCATATTCATTCAGATCTGCCTTCTTAAAAGTATGTTCTAAAATTATCGTAAATAGCGTTGAAGAGACAATGCCTCCTTGCCATTCTTCTCGCTGTACATACAATTTATTTTTTTCTAGTTCAGATAGTCTTACGCTAGCTGTGGCGCCGGTCTATTCTACATTCTGTCAATGCTGTTAGCCTTTTCTGCTTGTTTATAACATCGAATGCTTTCTTGTTGTCCGCAAATATCAGTGCCAATGGTTTGTGTTTTTTGCACTTGACTTCTCTATCAGGTTCTTTATCACTAGTAAAAGGTCTTATGATTATAATTTGATGATGACGATTATGAGCAAATTTCATTCTTCTTCCATCTCATCTTCGACAACTTTTGGTTCTCTGTTCGTTTTTAAACGTTCTTGGTCGGTATTTGGTCGTTACAATTAATATTGAGTCTAGTTCTTCTAAATGTTTGAAGCTCATCTGTAAGACATGCCTCTGCGATATCAAACATGGCAGCGCCTTATAACAGCGGTTTTAGAATGTTTTTGTAAATCCAAAACTTAGACTTTAATACTGTGTGTCACAAGTTTCTTTTAGTAATCTATAGATGTGTTGAATACATTTGACTTTTTTGGTCTAAATCTAGTCTCATTAATTTCTAGTAGTAGGTTTTAATATCTTTGTATTTAGTTTAGGTTTTGTTTTTTAGAAATACCAACCTCTCACTATTGAATACCACTCAGATCAAACCCAGATCAAAGTAATGGGGATTTAATTTCATCCCATATTATTGAAAAAGAAATATGTACATAAAATTTCTAAATTTTTTAGCGAATCATACTCTTTGAGTAGTCTTGATTTACTAAATTATCATTTTAATGAAGGGGATACGAACAAATTCTTATTCATCACTAAAATTATTTTTCCAATAATATATTATTGGAAACATCTAAAATGGCTCGTACGATAGCTTGTGACGTCCAGAAAATTTTTATGAGATACTCCAGCTTACCAGGTTTATTAGGGCTCGATAACACGGAAGCTGTCCCCTAAAGCTCAATCCTTTCAATTTGCAATCGTAGTAACTAATAGCATTTTTAATAAGATGCACTTTCTAGAATGTAATTTCATCATGTTAGTATGTAATAAATTGCTAATAATATAAAATATAATAGTTTAAAACGTAACACAATCTTAAAGAAATCGAAGTAAATATGGCGCTTGCTTAAATTTTTCTGTTTGTCATGATAACAAAACATTATAGAAGAATGGAAAATGAGTACAGTAACATTTTTATTGTATTATTGCACCGAAAAGTGATTTTTTTGCACCATATATAATTTCAATAAAGTTTTGCTTTTGGCATATCTGTCATGGTTTAAAATCTTTGAAAACTCATAAAAATCGGAAATCCAAAGCCTACGTATTATTCTCAAAATTATAGGTACTATTTACCGCACTATATTTTAGTACAGTTTGAAAAAAATATAATTGACATATTAAGATAATTGTAGTAGAAAAAATATATAATTTTTGTGAATTACATAACTCTTGAAAACCGTAATGAAAGTCGATAAATCTGGAACTTATAAAAGACCCTCAAGTTCATAGTTAAATTGTTTTCGGTTAGATAATTTCGGTGTAATCGGAAAATATAGATTTTGATATTTATATTTTTGAGTGATGTGTTAGTTTTAGTAGGTAATCTTCTTCACTCCTTCAAATATAAATATTACAAAGTAATATTGCAATGCACAGGTTAGTTGGGTATAAGGTTAACCGTAAAAAAAGTAGTTTTTTAAATAAAATATCAATTAGCTCTTTAATGAAACAATTTTTTTTCTTGTGTTCTTTGATTTATTTAGCTTAAGTTTTATTAAAGTTAATTTTATTTTTCTCGCTTACATAGTTTCTTGTTCTTCATTTGTTCTGTCCAGGTGATGGTTCAGAGTCCAGGGTTATATTTATGTTATATACCTGCTCTATAGGTTTATGTATATATATTTCTTTTTCTAGGTTTTTATATTCTATTTTATATTCTATTTTCTAGGTTTTTATATTCTATTTTTATTTCTATTTTAGGTTTATGTATATATATTTCTTTTTCTAGTCATTGATATATACTTTTCTTGTTGAGGAGTAGTGAGGATAGCCCATCGCCTTGTTTTAAAATCCCTTGTAATAGAGAACGTTTTTATGGTATGTTTCACCACTCTGGTCTTAGCTATTAACTTCTTCATACATATTTTGCTACATACATACATACATTGAAAGCCCATCGCCTTGTTTTATAATCACTGGTAGAGGTAGTGCAAACACTCCTGACCATGGCGCAGTAGACGAAATTTGGTTTAGTCCCCACTTCCATGCGAAACCCACTGAACTATGCAACGTGAAAGGTAGAACTTTTCACTTTAATTAATGTAATTCCACTTACAGTAGAACCTGTCTGCCTTTACGTGAATTTTGACTCCGCCTTCGCGCAGCTCCGTGGTCAGGAGTGTTGACACTATTTCTAATAGATAACGTTTTCATGATATGTTTCACTACTCTGGTCTTAGCTATTGAATTCTTCATACCTATTTTACTTACATATGATGACAAACCTTGTTCTGAGTGAGAACATCAACATAGCTGGAACAAGTATAGAACAAACATCAGCATACAAATATCTGGGACAACGAAATTCGCTTAAGTAGAGATAACCAGACCAATGAACTAATACGTAGAATAGGGTTGACATGGGCAGCTTATGGAAAGCTAAGAGATGTTTTCCAATCAGCTCTTCCCATCTGCTTGAAGAGAAAAGTGTTCGATCAATGTGTGCTGCCGGTTCTAACCTATGGTGCGGAGACGCTAACACTTACTAAGACGTCCGCAAACAAAATTCGAACAACACAGAGGGCAATGGAACGGTCCATGTTGGGATTAACCCTGAGAGACCGAATACCCAACACAGAATTGCGCTGTAGATCGGGAGTAACCGACGCAATCAAAAGAATATCAACCTTAAAATGGAACTGGGCAGGGCACGTTGCGAGAACGAAGGACGGCAGATGGACAAAACGCATTCTTGAGTGGAGACCCAGACAAGATGCCTTTAGGAATAGAGGACGACCACCAACAAGATGGACGGATGACCTGAAACGGACACATCAAAATTGGATGCAGGCGGCTCAGGACAGAAATTTGTGGGGCGAACTACGGGAGGCCTATGTTCAGCAGTGGACGAGTATGGGCTGAATGATGATGATGATGATGATTTTACTTACATTGATAATCTTGGTACTCTTAAACTTTTCGTGTCCATCCACACACTATTCATTGAGATGCTATCATACGCTTGCCGGAAATCTATAAACAGCTGACATACATCTTTATTTAATTCCCAACGCTTTTCCAGCTGTTGCCTAATACTAAAAATCTGATCTACTAGAGTACATTTGAAAATGATCGATAGCACCAAGTTTATAGCAAAGGTCTAACTACAGGGTTGGTCAATGCAGAAGAAAGCGTAATAATTGATATTGGTACCTTCTTATCTGTATTTTCACTCTATTTTAATATGGCCACCCCAACAAACCCTTAATACAATACGTCATTAAATGCAAATGAGCAAACTCTAAGGGATTAAGCAATAACTGAACGCCTCAGTGACGGAGAACATAAAATTACTTTAATATAAAATAAAAACTAAAATGTCAATATTACGTATTACCACATTAATCTTTATAAAAATACTAAATATTCGTTTAGGACATTTCCTTACAATTTAATAATAAATATATTTCAAAATGAGGTTTAAATCTATAAGTAGGTATATAAAAAAAAATCCTTAAAAGGGCTACATCAAAATAACAAACGTTTTCAGAATAATAATTCCATCATTAGGTTAAAACCAGCTTAACATGCCTGAGCCACCAAAATATTAGGGTAAAACCCTTTACAGTAATTACAGTTACCAAAGAATGTACATATTGTTGTTATAAAAGAATGATGTTTAATATTTTATTAGATTTTACTTCAGGCAACATACAACCATGCCTTACGTGAGTAGCAGCGTCCAGGTACCAGGTAACTAGTTACCAGCGGAAGTCCGTTTGAAGAGGTCTACCCTCCGCACGCTGGTACTCATGTAAGGCATGGTTGAATGTTGCCTGAAGTAAAATCTACTAAAATATTAAACATCATTATTTTTTAACAACAATAAGTACATTCTTTGGTAACTTTAATTACTGTAAAGGGTTTTACCCTAATATTTTGGTTGCTCAGGCATGTTAACCTGCTTTTAACCTGATGATGGAATTATTATTCCGAAAACGTTTGTTATTTTGATTAAGCCCTTTTAAGGGTTTTTTAAATATACCTGCTTACAAAGATTTTTTGTGATACATGGTATACATCCAGCTGCAGGAATTTATTGTCCTTGTGGATTTTGGAAATATATTTCGGGTACTAGCGTCATATAAACTTAAAATTAGTAATGTAAATATATAATTACATACCTAAATACATAAGCTGTCTTCTTCCGATAAGGAGGCATCATCATCATCAATTTCTTAATTTAGAGCAGAAATAATAATTGGTTCTATTGTTTCCTCTATTAACATGTCGAGTTTCCAGAATGTTTCTTCCTCTGCTATGATACATCTTATAGCTTTTTATCAATTGTCAGATGAAATTTTTGATATGGGGTCAGATAATAGTTGACGATCATTTGAAGTTTAAATATTATACTATTTCTCTCGACATATCCCTTCATTTCAGCTCATATTAGTTTT
Source organism: Diabrotica balteata (assembly GCA_918026665.1). Taxonomy (NCBI): domain Eukaryota; kingdom Metazoa; phylum Arthropoda; class Insecta; order Coleoptera; family Chrysomelidae; genus Diabrotica; species Diabrotica balteata. The sequence goes on from OU898282.1 coordinate 23,146,700, forward strand.
ATTTCAAATATTGGTGGATATTGTTTGCATAGCTACAATAACTCTTTTTTGGGTAAATCTTCGGCTGGCACTACTATTTCTTTGGTTATTAGCCAATCCGAGAGTTCTTGCTTTCTCCATTTAGTGTTAGGTAACGGTTCATTTATTCTTGAATGGTAACCAGTATTGTCCATGGTTATTACAGAATTGGTCGGTAATAAATCTATCATTCGACTGAAATATTCCTCAATAACAGCAGCACTCATTTTTTCATGGCAGTTGTTCGTAGAATTGGAAATAAAATCTAGTTAGCATCCATCAACAAATCCTTTATCTCCTCCAATATGAGGGATAATTAAACGGCGACCTGTAACATTTGGAAATTTTACGCCTGTAGACAAACCTGTAAATGCCTGACGAGAAGTTCTAACCAGTTTATCTTGCCAATATTTTTTTTACAAATTGCCCTTCATTTATCCATATTTCATCTAAATCATATTTTTGCCTTCTCTCAATTTTCGAATTTCTCTTAAACATTGACTCCTCCAACAAATAATTTCTTCTTCCTCTATGAGCATAGATTTTCTATTGTTATTTTTATAAACGAACCTAATTCAAGTAAATATTTCCACAATTTATCTCTTTTAATGTTTGGCAAATATTCGTCTTTATTAATGTCTACTAAAAGTTTATCCAAGGTAGGAATCTTTTTTTGTAAATAAATTGAATGAACTTTTCTTCGAATGGAGTGTTTCACACTATCGTCTATATGAATATGTTTCTTCCCTGTTGACGTTTTAGGTGGTTCTGTAATACTTTCACTCTTTCGTTGCTTCAAAAGTTTATAAATAGTTGCTTCTCCAACTCCGGTTATATCTGAACACTTAGAAACTTTTTTCCGAACAGTACTGTAAAATGTTCATGTTAAGATTAACAGGTTGTGTTTCTAAAGTCCTGTGATTATAACACGCAGAATCTTAAACCTAATCTTCAACACGTTCTGCCGCGCCGCTTGAAGAAAGTTGAGGGCTTATAAATTGACGCTCTCCTTTTTGAACATTGTAAATATTTTGTATCTGTAGAGATTACGTGTTTACATATGGTTTATATCATTTGTTGAATTGAAATAAACTGGAACCTATGTTAAAATTTTAGGTAAAACCCAAACATTTTCCTAACAATGCTGAATATTTTATTTTAGAAAATCTCAGTCACTATTTTATGATGCTTTATTGTGTTTTATCTTATGTGCAATAAAATTTGCGCTATCAATAATTTTCAAATGTACTATAAGTGTTTCTTGTATTCTTTATTAATTCGTTTATTCGTTTAACTGAGTATCTACTTTTCTCTTTTCTTGTATCTGTCTCTGTTATTTATGTGTTTGTGGTTAAGTTTCTTAATTTAAATACTTTTTTTATTTGTTGTATTATGGTCTTAGTGGTATATTATAGAGATAATAAATCTAACTCTTCTATATCCTTTTATCAACGATCTGTAATTAATCATCCTCAAGAAAAATGTGCTGTTAACACACCACTGTCGGATTTAGAAAAGCTCGTAAGTATCTTATAAAATGCATATTTATAAGGCATCAACTATAAATCAACTCAGCAACAATCTGTGTTGTTGATAAAATTATCACTTTTTAATCTTGTCTGAAAATATTAGCGTTTTACGTAAGCATATTTCCTTTAATAATCTTATTTTTAAAATAGAATATTCAATTCTTCTTAATGGGTCACGTCGATAAATCTGAAGCCTACAAAGGGCGCTTAAATCCTCTTAAAACAGTTTGTGGTGACGTGATTATTTTCTAACACGATAGCTTTATTGTTTACGTAGACCGGTAAAAATATCGGCAGCTTCTAGTTAAATTTCAGTCGTTGATAATAATGTGTCAATACAATAAGTGAAAGAGTAAAGTATTCGCGTTTAGCACAAGACAAAATATAATTTTTGAGTTTACTACTGAGTGTTTTCAATATCAAAATCTCTTGTACGTATTTATTGCTCTGATATTTCAACTGTTTTGATCTCTCATATTTGACAGACAAATTAGAAAATATTTGTATTTTTATTAACAGTGGTTATAATTTGTAAATGAAAACATTTTCCCATATCAGGAAAAAGGATAAAAAAGAATTGAGCTCTGATGGTGCATTTTTCGAGTTATCGAGTTCTAGACTGGAGTACCACAAGTTATCTTACGCATCTTGACGTCGCGAGCTTTTTGCATGGTCTTATGGACGCGGTCTCTAAGATCCAATTATTTAACGTTTGGATCTTCTTCTTGTTGCGCCTACCCGTGAGGAATGTTCGCGATGATCATGGCAATCTTTATCTTGTCTGCAGCAGCGCAAAAAAGCTCCACATATTTGTTGAACCAGGTTCTGAGGTTCTTTAACCAGGATGTTCGTCCTGGATCTCCTTTCCAAATATTTTTCCTTGCACGATGGCTTATCTGGATTCATTTTGCATAATATATCAGAAGTAGGACTTAATGGTGGTCAGTATCTCTCGGTCAGTGTTCTCGGTTCTTTCATTCTTCTGGCGATTTTTTCATTTGTGACTAGATCAGTCCACGGAATCTTCAGTATTCTACGATATAGCGACATGTCAAATGCTTTCAACCTTCTGCTCATATTTTCGTTCAAGGTCCACCATTCAACACCATACAAGAGACCAGAACATACATCGTACACATTTGTTTGGACACCCTAGAATGTATCTAAAATGACATATTTTGTAAAGGACCATAACCTTTGACGAATCTTTCTTCTACACTGTCCAATTTAACATCTCTTTTTGGTTGTTCTTTCCATCCAAGATTTAGCCATACGGCTCACACTCCCTCTAAGGGGAAAATTCACTCCTTCCAGATACCTACGGTATCTGGAAGGAGTGAAAAAACTCAAAAAAATACGTATTTTGCACCTATAAACGCTCATAAATAAACAATAACCAAAAATTTTTTGTTGAATGAACTGGGGATTGCTCCTGAGTTTGCCATACAAATTCCTGGATTACAGTGTAAAATCACCCTTTTTCCCCCACAGCCTGGGCTATATAAAATTATAAATACTTTTACGTCGTCATCCCAATAAGAATTTAGCAGTTAAAATCTAAAGATTGGGATTTCTCCAAAAACATGTTCAATTGACCATTGCAAAACTTTTGTTTTAATATGTTACTTATAAAAACACTGAATTGCCAACTTTATTGTAATTACATATATAATATTTAGCACTTATGGATATAAATAGCATCATAAAAAATAATTTTATTGCGTTCACCAGAATTTTGGCGCTTCGAAACACAGGTTTCACAGGAACTGTTAAAAAATTAATCCCTTGAAATGTACCGTGACGACAAATTGAAATTATTACGCGAACGTATTACGCGCTGTTGGAATTCTCCCAAAATATTCTCAGTCATCTCCGGAACACCGTGGACATGTACCGCCGTGGAGGCATAAAAATACCGATATAAAAAAATTTCATCATTACTGACGTTGGACGTTGCTTGTTGTTGTCGGTGTATCTTTGTTCGCGATGTTGATGACGGCCATCGGGCCGGACTTCGGCGCGTCACAATTGTCGTCGGAAATATGGAGCTGCAAAGCATGGTCATCTATACCATTATCAATATCCAGTTGCCAGTTGTGGGAGTTTGCAAAAGAGAAGAAGGATGCCTCGGATGGATCAAAGGACAAATTAAACGGTTAATATGTGTTTATTTTATATTTTATTGTTTACAATCACCAAATAAAAAGATGCTCATACATATTAAAGTAGATGTAGGCTACACTCCTTCCCTAACATTTTTTTTATTCTCCATCCCCAAATGTCCCTTATCCACGCTTACCTTCTTGTTCATTTACTTGGTTCTGTTTCTTTGCATATTTCCTTAATTTTATCACACCATTCACTTTATTTGTTGTTCTTAACTGTAGGATTGGTCTTGATTATCGTAATACATAATAAATATTCTTCTGTTTTCTTTTTTTATATTTTTTAATTTTTTTTTTGTTATTTAGTCATCAGCTGTTATTCTAATCTGATATTTTTTCATTCAAAATACTTTCTAGACATTTGTATTTAGATACTTATTCGAGTTTGTACATTATGGTTTCTTTATAGTATGAGATACCGCTGCAAAATCACTACGTCCATAATGTCATTAATCTAACTCATATTTTTACATACATTAGAATACATTGATAACAGGTTGCCAGCCAAAAAGTTGAAAGTTTTTAATAAAAAAACCATCCACATCATAGCAATGCCGGTAAAGAATTTGAAAACCCATGGGTACCGTTTACGTTTAAACAGGTAATATTTTGGTGAATTTTTACGTTCATGATATAATATGCGTGTTTTTTATATTAAATTAAATAGTCAAGTCATCAGAGATTTGGGCCCTAAAAATTATACGAACAAGCTGTACAAGAAAAAAATATTTCAAATAAAACATGAAACTGAGACCATTTGAAATGTCAGATCCGCTCGCAAGTCAATGTTAAATAAAATTTGTATCAATAGTTTTTGATCAGAGTATCCTATTGACAAAAATCAAAATGGGTTTTAAAGGTGAAGAGTGCAGCTTTTGTATGTAATTTTTGTATTTTGCCGCAAATGAAGTCAGTTTCTATAAAGCTGTTCAATAAATTAACTTTGAGCAATTTTTGCCACTTTTTACGATTCTCGTGAGATCAATAAAATTTATTAGTTTCATTGACCGGTCGTAGTGAAGTTTCCCTTGTTGAAGACTAGTCTTGACTAGTTGGTTTTGATTTTTGGCAACGAATATGAGGCATTTGAAATATGACTAAAAACGCAGAATTTAAACTTTTACATTACAAAACAAATGATCGCACGTCACGGGAAATGCCTCCAAGAAGACGGTTTTAGGTGTAATTTATAGTACTAGTTAAGTACTTTTGAAAAACGTACTAGTGTTATTAAAAAAGAGCAATTTTAAATGTTTTAGATGGTTTGTGATGTGAAAGTTTAAATTCAGCGTTTTTAAAGCATATTTCAAATGCCTTATATTTGTTGCCGTAACTAAAAACTAAAATTCCATGCAATAGATTTTGAAGATTCGGTTCTAGTTATGGAAACTCCATAATGGCCGGTCAATGAAAGGGATACATTGTATTGATCTCATCAGAATTATAAAAAATGGCAACAATCGCGCCACGTTTATTTATTTAACACCTTTATAAAAACTGAGTACATTTGCAACAAAATAAAAAATTGTATACGAAAGCTGCCATTTTTACCTTAACGCCTCGTCATTTGTGTCGTTAGGACATTCGGATCGAAATATATTGAATTTTTACCGTCGAGCTGATAAAAATTTTATTGAGCATTGATTTCGCGCGCGTAACTGACATTCCAAATCGCCGATCGCTTCAATCGTTATTTCTGAGAGAACGGTTCATTCTACACAAAAAATGCTTTACACAAAAATAAACTTTTTTGTTTAAAATTATCTTAGCTACATTTTTTATTTGAATCATTTTTTTCTGTGGCGTACAGATTCCTGGTAAATCGATTTTTTTCCGTTTTTCCCCCTCTAAAATTGACTTTTCTGCAAAATTCAGCTTGTTTATATGATTTTAGAGGTTTAGTTGCATTTTCGTCTCTGACGACTGGAGTATAAGGCTAATTTTTTTTATAAGATTGCCTGTGAAAAAATGGTCGCAAATTGTTACCAGCTGTTAAAACGCGGGGTATCAAATGTAAATTGAAACATAGTTAGCCCGCAACGTCACTCGTTTGACAAGGATAACGAGTGCCAATTGTGCAAGTTGTAAAAGCTATTCTCCTATTCTTAAATGTATGAAAAAAAGTGAGTTTGATTAACTACGTTATGAACGTAGAGATTTTTCAGCGGGATCTTATTTAATGTTTTATTATTTTATTGTCGTTTTTCGTTTTGTTAAAGTTTTTATTCCATTGCATTTTCTTTTTTGTAGTTATAATTTCTATCTCCGCATCTGCGCGTTGGGCTCCTTAATTTAATTGATTTTATATTTGGTTAATGAAATGTAATATTATTTATTAGCTATAGGAATTATAATACAATCGTAATAATTAACCTAGCTAGAGAGAATATCCGTTCCGTAAGTGTACTCTTCGTTTACTGCTACTAATTTTGTGTTTCTAACTAATTGTTTAGCCCAGGTGTGGTTAAACTTTAATTCTTTGGGGGCTACTTATTCTGTAAAATATAGTCTGCTGGTGACAGGTATATAATTTAATAAATAAATACACAAAAAATTTTAATAATGAAAATAAATAATGGATGTTATCCACATCAGTTCAAGTAGAGGGATTACTATCATAGTCTCGATGTTATTTAACCTACATTACTGTGCGAATTAATGAAATTATAGGCTGTTTTAATGAAAAAACAGTTTATTTAGAAAAAAATTATATTTTGACAAAACTATAAAGGTAAACTTATATTATTTAGGAGGAAATATGTCTCTCTTTGGCTGCAATTACTGCTTTTGCCCGTTTTGGAATGTATATTCTACGAGTTTCTGACAGTTCCCAGATATCCTTTCATCTCGAAACCAAACCTGAATGACCGCTTCTATAATTTTTATTTTTGTAGTACAGTCGATTTCGCGCAGTCTAGCTTTGCAAATGGTCCATAAATTTTCAATGGGGTTGAGGTCTGGTGAATTACCCGGCCAATTTAAAACATTAATCTTCTTATTTTTGAAACATTCCATCATTTGCTTTGACTTGTGACAGGGAGTCCTGTTGAAGAATCGCTCCTCCTTGGGGCTGAAATTTTTGGAATTCTGTGTCCAAACGATGTTCCAACATGGATTTATATTTTTGGCTGTTCATATTGCCTTGATTGGTTCCAAAAGATCCAACCCTCATGTATGAAAAACATCTCCAAAACATTTTTTTACTGGATGTTTTACGGTTTGATCAATATGAGATGGTGTAAGGTTTTCATTGTCAGACTTCCTGACGAATTTCGACAGATGTTCTTAAACTATAAAGTGAGTTTCGTCTGTAAATAGGGCTTTTCTCCAGTCGTCTACAGTCCAAATAGAGTATTTTTTGACACATGCATTTGGATGTGTCAATAGAACACTCCGATCAAAGGATATAAAGAACCTGTGTAGAAATTTGACCATGATCGTGAAAATTCCATAAAATTTTTAAGCCATCCAATATGATTAAGAATAATTGTCGTAATTGATAAATATACTCTTTCGATTTTTCAGCTCTCATTATTTTCTTTAATTGCTGAGCTACATTATTTAACTTGGAAAATGATTGATGATAAAAATTATTACATCCAACTTTGCGGTTTTATCACGGTTTCTATATAATCATGTCTTTCTACTCTGTTGCCAAATTCAAAGTCAATACCATGACTTTCTTCATTCATTTAGCATGAGTCGTTAGCTAATTTATTATTAACTTCTAAACTTACCAACGAAATAAAATATAAAATACGCGAATAGACTTTGTAACTGTATAATAAATCACAAAGCAGTAATTTTTTTGGCATTTAAAAGATTCGATTCTGCAAATCGTTGGCAACTTCTTAAATTGTATAGTACAATGTATTTGTCATCAATAGTTATTCATTCTCGAAATGAAATGTCCTTTAATATTAATATTGGTGTAAAACACAATATATTTTCAAACACTATATATTTTCTCAAACACACTTTCTTCCTATAATTTTATTTTATTTCCATTTAACTATTGTTTGAATTTTTATTAGGGGTATTTAAAGTCATGCGCAATGTTGAAAAACATTTGTCCTGGATCTTCTCTATTTGTGATTGTGAAGAATTCGTTTTATGATTGCATGTCTTCATTTTTGTAATAAATAGTATGGAAATCTAAGCATTGTTCCATTGTTAAAACACTACATCGATAGTTTTTAGTGTGACCACAAATAGGATACGTCGGCAGGCTTGGCGTTTAATAGCTGTAATAAAATAAAAAGGAAATCGTTACTAAAAATGTTGACAAAATTTTTCAGATAAGAAACCACCTAGAAAACTAGGCTTACTCATAAGATTTAGTAGGGCACTAACCTCAGACGGTTTTAAACATTTAATATCCATTTTTCATGACAAATCGGCATTTTCCTTGCCTTTTATGTTTATTGTCCGGTTCCATTGATGCTTTCACAATGAGTTAAACAGCTTTTCAAAACTAAAAATATTACAAGTTACGATGTACACACAACCTGCACTGACGACATTCAATACAGACATCAAGTCATCAACCAGCTATGTTACCTGTGCAGCTCACGTTATCAAACGAGCGCTCTGGTTGGTGAAGTTGGACTTTGCTGGCATTGCTTTTCAGATTTCAGAGTATAGACTTGAAGTTTCTTTGGCAAACTTAAGGCCAGTTTTTAATTAAAAAAAAACAAATGTTTCTACGCTGTTTTTGCTACAAGAGATTAATTGTCTTAAAAGCAGACAGTTCATTATATCTATTGCCACCAAAATATCGATTTCCGAAAAAGTGGAGATTGCAGATTTTGCCTTCAGTCTTCACATATGCAAGATTAAATAGAGATGTAAAAAAAGAAAAAGAGAAAAAAGATATAGTTAACAAGGTCAAGAGAAGCATGAAAAACGGTTAAAAACCTTAAAACAAAAATGAAACGGGTCAAATAGAGTTAATATATGAAAGTACTTGGATGGAACATTACTGACAACTTTTGACTGAAAGAAGACCGCAATTCACGAACACCGTCACAATAACATATCTTTTTCTTTTTATGTAGACATTACTCTGTTTTTCAATATGCCTCCAGTAAGTTGCTGTTCCATCGTATTCGTGGTCTTCCTACTGATCGTCTTCCTATTGAGGAACCGTCTCTTGCCCTCTTTACTACTCTATTTATTGTCATTCGGCTTATATGATCGTTCCATTCTACTCTTCGATTTCTTAAGCAGTTCTTGATTTTCTCCACCTTGCATCTACGTCATATATCTGTACTTCTAGCTCTGTCCCATAGTGTCTTACCATCAATTTTTCTAAATGTTTTCATATCTGATGTTTCTAACATCCTTTTTGTCCTCTCTGTGCCAGGTCGTGTTTCTACCGCGTATGTCATTATTGGTCTGCTGACTCTTGTGTAAATTCTGCCTTCCAGTTCTTTCCCGATATTTTTATTTTTCCGTATTGTTTTATTCGAGCAACCTGCGGCTCTTTTTGCTCTATATCAAGTATGGAAGATCAGGACGAGCAGTGGAAGACAAAGTAATAAGCAAAAAAAATATAAAAACAGTACGGCAGGTTTACAAAAACAACATGCTGGCAAAAATTAAAACAGGTAGAAAATTAACAAGAGAAGTTTCTATTAGCAAGGGTCTAACTAAAGCAAGGCTCCTGAATGGCATCTACAACATTCAAAATATATCAGAACGAGGCGCTCTCAGTGTGGAGAAGGGATTGCTGCAACATGGGCATCCTAGCGGAAAACGAGAGTGATATAGAGTATATGGTTCTTTCTCCTCATTAGTCCTAATCTCTTTTGGGATGTGGTGACACCATCAGACCTTTACAGTTTTTTCACGATTTCCCTCCATCCTTCTCTTCCCTGGGCCAGTTGTTCGGCGTCATGTAACCCTTGGTATGGTATATATGTATATGGTTAGAAAACTGAAAAAGGATTGGAAGTGGGGCCTAAAAATTAGTATACAAAAAGCCGAGTACTTAGTTGCAGGGCAAAAACCAGAAAGGGTACAAATGAAACGGGAAGTATAAAATCAACTGAAACTGAGTCCAAATAACATAAGCAAGAAGTAACGAAGAAATGCATTTCAGGATTGAGCAAGCAAAATAAGCCACTAGATAGTTACACGAACTATTGTGGAGTACCAAAATAACAAAAGAAAATAAAAGAAGAATTTATAAAACAATAAAAAAAGTATGGGATTATACGGCGCCATACTCGGGGAAAAATTGAGGCCATTGAAATGTACTAATCGAGACGATGTTGCCGGCTCACTAGACTTAATAATGTGAGGAACGAAAATATTCAGGGAGAAATGGAAATTGATCTAGAAATAATAGACACAGACTGCCCAATAAAAGAAAACGATGTAGGGCAAAACAGTCCTGGAGAGAAGATATAGAAGAATGACCATCAGAGATTTAAAAACTGAAGATTGCTTCTATGTTCATCTTAATATATATAGAGGTAGAGTTCTTGTAGGATTTTATTAGTTCCTGATCCTTTGTTGTTGGTGCTCCTAATGTTGGCGGTTCGATTTTGTTCTGATTTAATTCATAGTTTTGTTGTGTGGGAGATTCAAATATTATTGGCATTAGATCATAGCATATCCCTAAATTGCTCCATCTATCACTTACGGATATTCACCTTACAACCTACGTAGTTACGTCGGTTGTAAGTTGATGTCTTGAATTCCAACACAATCCTTTGATATGAATAAAGAAGTTAGTGTTTAATATCAAAGTCTTTATGAACAATGTATTTAATATTTAATTTAAGAAAATATTCTGAGATTTATAAAACTGAGGATGCATCATTTTTTCTGTGTTAAAATTATATTTTAATACGGCATCACAAAACTGTTTGCATTGTTTTGTTTATTGTGTTGTAAATAAAAGATCATTTTGAACCAAGGTTAAAATTTCTATGTAGGTCATGTTCACTGTCAAAAGTGAACAAATACATGGGCTGTCTGAATGTATAAGCCAAAAATAACTTTTAATATTTATGTAAATTTTAACGATAAGAAAATTCCTACACGGTAATGAAATCAGGGTATAAAAATAATCCGTTTTATATATATTTAAAAATCGAATGTAAGCAAAAAATGAATATGTGGTGTCGGAACAGATGTGAAATTGGGAAATGGGCCAAAGCTATAACGGCCATTTCCAGAACCAGTATCCGAGATATTTTGGCAAAAGCTTGAATTATGAATGAATCGTTAATACTAACTTTGCCGTGTCTGAAGTTGAATTTATTTTGTGTTTGAAAATAATACATTTATTTTTAAAATGGCTTTTGATTTAACATTTATATTTTCTGTTGTGAAAATGCAAAAGAGGAAACTTATACAATTATGTATTTGCAACTTGAAATTTTTTCACCCAAGTTAGTGAAAGGGCGAAAAAAATGTTCAAAAACATATACAGAAAAGAGCAGATTTGGCAAAACAGGAAACAGACGATGGAGTATGTAACGTTCAATAAAAGAGGCAGCACATCCGAAATGATCAGTATCATCTTCATGGTTCTACAGCCCTTCGTGTGTCTTGATCTGTTTCAGGACGTCCTTACATTCATTCCTATTAAATGCATTTCTTTTCCTCTAATGCGAACTATGTATTTTGAGATCCGCTTCCACTTCGTCGAGGTACCTTAGTGTAGGTATTTTCTAGGTCTCAGGGTTTCCAGGGTTTATTCTCATCTTATGTGGTTTATCTTTGAATAGTTTTACTATATGTGGGTCCATATAGAGTCTGTACAGGTCAAAGTTACATCGTTTACGTCTTTTCGTTTATAGCATCGTCTATTTGGTGCAGTACTTTACGCTCGAAATATCCTAGCTATTCCTCACTATACTTATCAGTGTCATCGAGCAAAAAGATAAAAGAGGGAATCTAATCGTTATGAAAAGGAGACCAAAAAAGTGGCCTCTGATGGCGGACATATCCGGAAATGCAAAGGCGCTAAATTTAAATTTTCTTAACACTTGTTAACAATACCTGTAAAATATTTTTCAGACAAGAAAGTTTTAATTAAATATTAACGATAATAGTCTAAAAAGTGACATAATTGGTAAAAAAACTTCAATATAAATAAAATTTCATGTGACAGTTGGGACAAACAATAACATAACCAAACTAAATTTGACTTCTTAAACAAGGAAAGAGACTGTCTTTCCTTGTTTAAAGTGGCCTCTCAAGATAGCACTTCCTGTCTAAACAATATTTTTGTCCCCCACTACCTTTACATTCCCTCTTTTATCTTTTTGCTCGATGATCAGTGTCCAGGTTTCAGAGCCATACGTTAGCACCGACGTACTTAAGTTTTATACAATTTACATGTGGTTTAGATGGACAGGTTTCTTGAGCTGAGTTGAAGAAGCTGACCATAATGGTATCTATTTTCCATGTTCATAGGGCGGTTTCTTTCTATTGTTTCATCGTTTTGGCTGAGTGAGCCCAAATAAACGAAATCACTGACACACTCTGTGCTTGTTCTATTTGCAGTACTCTATTCAATATTGGGTGCATCGTCTGCATATACTTGGTTTTATTAGTGTGTATCACCAGCTCCATATCCCTCGCTGCCATTTTTAGCTTTTTTACGCTTCCAAACAGCCATTTGTATTCAGCCAATACTATATACCTAATCGGCTTAATGCAAGATTTTGGATGTTTTTGTTATAAATAGATACACAAATAAAATAACTGCTTCTAATTTGGAGTAAAAATGAATATAATTTTTGTCGCTGCATTAGTTATGTCAAGTTCTCAATGTTTAGTTCTATCTTTTGGACAATAATTATGGAGTAGATTCTTAATAATGACAATAAAGCAAATAAAATTTAAATGTAAGTACAGTAAAACCTCGATATAACGGACCTCTATTTAACGGACTTCGGATATAACGGACAACAAATCCGTTCAAATATAAAAATGAAAACGTACTCTTATTTACGATATACTAACGCGTAGGTTTCTATGATTATATGGGTGATTACCAGGCTGGTCACTCACCACTCTACAGCAGTCCTAGTTTATTCGTTGTGAATGAACACATTTAGTGTAAGCCAGTAAATAAATTAAAATTTTCGCAATCATACCCTTTAAATATGGATAAACTAACACAAATCTAACGATCAATCAAAGACTAGAGATTCTACAAAAGTTGGAGTCTGTGTCTAGAACGTCTGTGTTTCATATATGCGATCAATATGGCATAAAAAAGCAAACTGTTTCAGACATAAAAAAACAAGAGCAAAATAAATGAATTTGTGATGAAGGAGAGAACAGCAATCTCAGAAAACGAATGAAATTGGCTCGTAAAACTTTACTGGAAGAAGCAATCTTAAAATGGTACGGCCAACAACGTTCCAGTGGGATGCTGATCCGGGCAGTCGAACTGAAATATGCTGCGATTAAATTAGCAAATCATATGGACATACCATTCAGAGCAAGTGATGGATGGCTCTCGCGCTTTCGCAGAAAACACGAAATCATGAATAAAAGAATCTATGGCGAAGCTTCAAGTACACCAAAAGAAGAGATAGAACCTTTTAGGTAAAAATTAGTGGAACATATCAGTAACGAAAATCTATTAGAATTTCACATTTATAATACTGACGAAACTGGTTTGTTATGGCGTACTTTACCTGAAAGCACACAAGCCTCCAAATATGAAAAATCCAATTCTAGAAGAAAAATTAGCAAAGACAGGGAATCGGCACTGCTTTGTGCTAACGTCGATGGATCGCATGGATTGACTCCCATAATGGTTGGCAAATCTCGTAAACCTGGAGTTTTAAAAGATATAATACATGATCCGCCCGTTTCATATTAAAGCTCCAAGAAGGCATGGTGCACCTCGTTTTTGACAAAAAAATACGTCGCTTATTCAATCCATGCATCAGGGTAAAATTTTGGCAACCAAACGAATATATCGCAGACATTTTTAGACGAAGTAATGGTTGTATTGCACGATGGAGATAATGCAGAAGATACAAGAGGGTAGCGTACCTTGCAAAACTTACGGTCTTACAATTTAAAATCAACAATTTTTACTTTTCAGCAGCATGGGAGGAAGTGAAAGAGCAAACATTAAAAAATGGTTGGAAGAATTTGTTTGATGGCCAAGATGCAGACATAGATTTAGAAGGTCAGGAAGATACTGATTTCTGTATGACAATACATAATAATGCCAGAGAACATGTGGCTGAGGAAGATGATTTACAATGACTAGAAGTAGATGAAGGTGACCCTGGGTATAACATCATGATTGAAAGTGAAATGGCAGCAGATGCACGTATCAACCTAAAAAATGAGAATGGAAGTAAAGATAGCAAAAAAGACGACAAAACAACACTGCCAAAATGAAGTTATCAGAAGTAAGATCGCATCTCGACGATCTAGTAACATCTATTGATTATTCATCAAGTAACGAAGTTCAACTGTAATTTACGCGTTTTCGTAATTTTAGAGAGTTGACCATAAAAGAACAGCAAACATCGAAAGTGCAAACGAAACTTGATTCCTTTTTCAAAACAATCGAGTTTTTTATTTATTTTAAACATATTTTTATATAAACGGACTTTCAGCTTTAACGGACACCCTGTCCCCCCAAGTGGTCCGTTATATCGAGGTTTTACTGTAGTGCTATTTTTATCTAAGTTTAAAATGCAATGCTTTATCCATTTGACGTTGGATGTATCTAGAATGATACGAATAAATCAAGACATTATATTTGGATAATACGCAAAATATCCGGGTACAACTAGTTTTATCCAATTTCGGGGATTTCCAGAAAAATACACAATATACAAACATTTGTTATTCAAAATCTTTTTAAATTTTCTCTAATTTTGCTATTTTTATTTCAGAGCGGTAGCGGCATATCTGCGTGCCCTCAACTTGTCCCCCAATAATGCCGTGGTTCACGGAAATCTCGCCTGCGTTTACTATGAACAAGGACTTATCGATCTGGCCATTGATACTTATAGGCGAGCAATTGAACTTCAGCCTAATTTCCCGGACGCCTATTGTAACTTAGCCAATGCACTAAAAGAAAAAGGTCAAGTTTCCGAAGCCGAAGAATGTTACAACACAGCATTACGTTTGTGTCCTTCGCATGCGGACTCTCTCAACAATTTGGCCAATATCAAGAGGTACGTCATCAGTTATTCTCTATTAGAATATTTGGGTTTAAACAGCATCTTTTGTTAACAGGGAACAGGGTTACATAGAAGAAGCTACCAGGTTGTACTTGAAGGCTTTGGAAGTATTCCCCGAATTTGCTGCAGCTCACAGCAATTTAGCATCTGTACTTCAGCAGCAGGGTAAACTGAATGAAGCACTGATGCATTACAAGGAAGCTATTAGGATTCAGCCGACCTTTGCAGATGCATATTCCAATATGGGTAAGTTACGTTTTTGTTAATCTGGTCAACTGACCAATGAGTAATTCATGTTCAAAGTAATTTATCGACCATTTTTTAAAACTAAGAGACCATCCTATATCAGTAAATATTGCTTAATAACAGTTAGACATGGAATATTACATCTAATTCTGCATTTTCATTCATCTATCCACAGTTTTCGTGCCCAGATCCCTACGAAGATCACAGTTACATATATGCTAAGAAGTATCTTCAGTATTTCATAACACTTTATTCTAAAATATGTAGATGGCGCTTATACAAGCTTTGGCACAACCCTAGAATTAACATATTCATACATAGATTCAATGAGGTGGCTTTTAGCCTATTCCACTGTGACCTTTTCATATTTATTGTGTTCCTTTAACCCCGGATTATATTCTCTAGCCCGATCTTTTTAAATGGTCTTTGGCTTTGAGACGGAACCCTCCATGTAGAGCTCTTTGCCGGTGGCTTTTCTTCGCCTAATGTAAAGAACCGCGCAAAATGTCTCTAGGTGACAGAATCTACATAGAACCTTATATCCATACTGGTCTTAGTATTTGCTGATCGATTAATAAATTTCTAAATGAACAATTTAAAAATTTTCTTCTTCCAACATCTTCCAATACATTTTTGTCCGATTATCAATTGTTTCTGTTTTATTTTAAACTGAACTTTTCAGTGGAGCCTTGTGTCTAAAGTGGTGCCAAATAGTTTGCTGATGGTGTTTGTGGCATTGTATTGGAACTTGTGATATCTTTTTAATTCTTTTATTTGTGAAGTCAATTTGGATGGATTTGGCTTCATTTAATCTATTCATACATGAATAGATCTGACAGTTTACGTTTTCTACATAAGTAAGTAGCTTCTTCAAGTTTTCGAATTTAAATCGGAAAAATTAGCATTGGCACTACACCTCAATCATTATTCTCAAAGTGATTATGTATCCTCAAAGTGATTATGTATCCTCAAAGTGATTGTATAATAAAATATACAATATACTAAGCACCTGTATGTCGATATTGCAATAAAGTTCTTCAAAAAGGGTTAGCCATAGAAAAACCCTCTTAAGCAGAAAAACAGAGTAGGTATACTTTCCCGAAGGTTTTTGGTGCGCTGAATACGAATCTGAGCTCTATATTGCCGAATTGGTTGTTTTTTTAGATATCCTAACCTAAAATTGCAAAATAGGGGTTTTGGCCATTTTCGAGATCCTATCAACTAACACTATTACTTCAGCGTCTCACTGACTACTCGACAAATCATAAACCGACGCGGTATGTGCGTCGTAAGTTGCCTAACATATACTTTACAGAATCTTGAAATTTGTAAAAAGGCATAAAGTGCGCCCGCTCTATCCGTAAGGGGTATTATTTCACACTGTATTAACAACACTAGTCACAAAATCACAATTATTGCTCTGTAAAATTTCGACCACTTCGCTCTGTTGCTTATACCGAATGGTATTTAGCGCATCTTTCGATCTAGGAATTCCGAAGAAACTCAGCCGCACATTTATAATGGTCGATATATACTTTTAACTTAAATTTAACTTTTTCCTGTATATTTTGTAAAGTACTTATTTTATAAACTATAAATTTTATTACAGGAAATACCTTGAAAGAGATGCAAGACGTATCTGGAGCCCTTCAATGTTACACACGCGCCATCCAAATAAACCCGGCCTTTGCTGATGCGCACAGTAATCTAGCTAGTATCCACAAAGATTCAGGCAACATTCCAGAAGCCATACAGTCGTACAGAACCGCTTTAAAGCTGAAGCCAGATTTTCCTGATGCATATTGTAACCTCGCTCACTGCTTACAAATTGTCTGTGACTGGACAGATTATGATTCAAGGATGAAAAAATTGGTAAACATTGTCGCAGATCAGCTGGAAAAGAACCGTTTACCGTCTGTTCATCCGCATCATTCAATGTTGTATCCTCTTTCTCACGAATTCCGCAAAGCTATTGCTGCCAGGCACGCTAATTTATGCCTAGAGAAAATAAACGTTTTGCATAAATTCCCTTACAAGTTCACCCCGGAGCTTAAAAGTAGATTAAGAATCGGTTACGTCAGCAGTGATTTTGGAAATCATCCGACATCACATTTAATGCAGTCGATTCCTGGAATGCACGATAAATCAAAGGTAGAAATATTTTGTTATGCTTTAAGCCAAGACGATGGAACTACATTCAGAAGTAAAATCTCTAGGGAAGCGGAGCATTTTATTGATCTTTCTTCTTTATCTTGCAATGGTAAAGCCGCTGATCGAATTTATTCAGATAATATCCACGTATTAGTAAACATGAATGGATATACAAAGGGAGCACGAAACGAGATATTTGCTCTAAGGCCAGCTCCCATTCAAGTAATGTGGCTAGGATATCCAGGAACAAGTGGTGCCAGTTTCATGGATTACCTTATTACCGATGAAATCACGTCACCAATAGAAGTAGCAGATCAATATAGCGAAAAGTTGGCTTATATGCCATACACATACTTTGTCGGAGACCACAAACAAATGTTCCCCCATTTAAAAGAAAGATTAATAGTAAGTGATAAAACGGGACAGAATTTAGCTGATAATGTAGCTATAATCAACGCCACAGATTTATCTCCTCTTGTTGAAAATACAGACGTCAAAGAAATTAAAGAGATCATAAAAGCGGCAAAACCAGTGGAAATTAGCTTGAAAGTTGCTGAATTACCAACTACCACTCCGATAGAAAATATGATTGCATCTGGACAAATTCAAACTTCATTGAATGGAGTAGTTGTCCAAAACGGACTAGCAACAACGCAAACAAATAACAAAGCAGCTACGGGTGAGGAAGTTCCACAAAATATCGTTATAACAACTAGACAGCAATACGGCCTACCAGATGATGCAGTAGTTTACTGTAATTTTAATCAGTTGTACAAAATCGATCCAGTGACGCTTCACATGTGGGTGAACATTCTGAAAGCAGTACCAAATGCAGTCCTCTGGCTGTTACGGTTTCCCGCAGTCGGTGAACCGAATTTATTGAGCACTGTACAGCATCTAGGTTTACCACCAGAGAAAATTATCTTTAGTAATGTAGCTGCCAAAGAAGAACATGTAAGGAGAGGTCAACTCGCAGATGTTTGTCTCGATACTCCGTTATGCAATGGACACACAACCAGCATGGACGTGCTGTGGACAGGAACTCCAGTGGTAACTTTACCCGGTGAAACTTTAGCGTCGCGAGTAGCAGCTAGTCAGTTGAATACTTTGGGTTGTCCTGAGTTGATAGCTAATTCAAGGCAGGAATATCAAGATATTGCCATTAAACTGGGAACAGATAAAGAATAGTAAGTACTCGTAATTGTCAAATGCATGTCTTAATTACGCAAACAATTTTTTTTTCACGAAAAAGTGTTTTGTTTAATAGGTATTCTATAATAAAATGGGGGGTGCTGATCACGAATATTAATTTAGTTTTTTTCGGTCGCTGCAGGTTGCAAATTACACTGCAAAATTGAGTTGTTCATAAAAAAACAATGCAGTAAAATCTACGTTAACAATGATTACAATAACAACGTTGGCATGAATAAAATCGTTCTTTTTTCGTGAAAGCTGCGTTTTCAATTTTTCTTTTTATATATTTTTGCGAGCGAGTCTCTCTTCAATGTCCAGCAGTAATCAACCATCATTCTAATACCCTATCTTCCTTGGTAACGTCTCTCCACCTCCTTTATGTCCTGATAGAAACTCTCTCCCTGTTTGTTTCTGCCAGCTTACAAGATTTTCGGGAAAATAGTCAACGTGGGAATACAGAAAATAAAGTTTGACGATCATACTGCATCCCAATTTTTTATAATTTTCGACCATGTTGGCTACAACTACTTAGTGGTTTGAAGAGTTGTTGTTTCCAAGGAAACCGTCTATAACTTCTACGAAAGTACTCCATGTACCAGATTGGCAGTTACTACTTTTACTTCTGTTTATCGTCGTTTCACGCTGTTATGAGTTTATCTATGATGTTTCTTGCTCCTCTTTCCTCGGCTACGAAGGTATATCGTTCATGTAATTGTGTTTCTCATAGACTGTTTCCTATTTTCATATTCTTGGCAATACAGAATTGGATCATTATATCTCCTTTCTATTTCTTTCCATTTCTCTGCATTCTTCCATACATCCCCGCCCTGTTTATCTATTATTTCCTATTCTATCGTTTCATTTTTCTGTTATTAATACTTTTTGATTTTGCTCTAATTATATCTATCGTATTTTGTAGTTGAGTATAGAACTCATCTATTGTACTATCGTCTGATCCTTAATCTGTGGTGTATATCTGCATTGTGTGTATTTCCTCTTTTATTTCTAACTTTAATGTAATTTTTTTTGGTGATATGGCTTGTGTGTTATTTCAAAGTAGATGACTTCAAAATGATAGTGCTAAATAAAGTAAATATTTACTTTATTTACTACCGTCACTATGGTCGTAAATAATTACATACAGGTGTAAAAATCAGATAATGTACATCAGATTACAGTTCTCAAAACATAATGTGTAAAAACGGTATGATGTATCATGCCCTGCGTTGCTATCCGTAAAATGTAATTACCCTTCTGTCGTATCTTGAAGATTTGTCAATTATTCAAATTAAAATAACTTTTGGTTTTGTTAATTAACTAAATTTGTTATTACTTTATGAGATTTGGTGGACGGAATGGTGCAATTAAGGCTATTAATTGCACACATATTGCAATTAAGTACCTTCTGCTGATTTGATTAGATCTGGCCTTCTTCAACAGAAAAGGATTTTATAGTATAAATATGCAAGCAATTTGTGATGCCAATTCTATATTTTTAAATTTGAATGCTTCCACACATAAAATTTGGGAGTTAAGTGTAGTGAATTGATTTTTGTGAAAACAATTTGTGGCATATGAACTTCAAAAAATGCCTATTTAATTGGAGATTCAGGTTATCCATTACAACCATGGCTATTGGCTCCTATTTCAAATGCTGGAGAAAATACCCCAGAAGGAAGATTCACCCATGCTCTTACTGCAACCAGAAATGTCATTGTGAACGGTTGCAGACTTTTGAAATCCTGCTTTCTTTGTTTGCACAAGCACAGGGCTTTACATTACAGCCCTGTTAAAGCTGGAAATATATATTCTAACTCTATAACGTATAATTGAATACCCATCAGAAAATTCATAGCATCTGATTTGACCACACCCAATCATGACTAAAATTTTCTCGTTAATAAATCCATTGTAAATCTTGAGGAAAAACCAGCAAAAATACTTATGGTACTGGAATGATAGTTTTTTTCTGGCCTTTTCTCATGATTTACAAAAGCAATATTATTTTAAAAACTTAACACCTAACTAAAAAGTTGAAAAATTTAAAATCTTTATTTTTTACAGTTTAAAAGCTATGCGACACAAAGTATGGACAGCAAGATCAACTTCACCACTATTTAACTGTAAGATCTATGCACAAGGGTTGGAGTTGTTGTACGGCAAGATGTGGGATCGCTTCGCAGCTGGCTTGAAACCCGATCACATCATTGATACAACTGCCACTGAATAGTGTCATCGTTGAAAATGTGATAAAATACGTTAACTTTAAAAATCTCTTCTTTTTATAGACAATAATTTGCAATTGAGAAAAATACATAGTTTCAGTTCCAAGTTGATACTAATGTAGTTTTAGTATGACAATGACATTGTATATAAAAGATTTCCGTGACGACATATTAAGCAAAAGATTATTGAGTTGATGCGAATTCTTGTTATGTTATTCTCGCAGTGAACATTATTTTTATATAATTGATATCAACAACTGACTATGGCTATTTGTGTGATTTATTAAATTGTATATATTTCTTATAGTATAAAATGTATATGTGCGGTTTAAATAAGTTCAATATGATTTATATTATTTAAGTTATTAATAAATTATATGCTGTTCATTTTATTACTATGTAATACATTTACTTGACATGTGTAATTTAATGCCATTATAATAAAGATATATTTTAAAAAGAAACACATGCTAGAACAAAGAAAATACAAGTTTTCAACGAAAACCTTTTATTTTTCAAGAAATTAAAAGGGAATTTTCGTTTTCTTGTTTGTCACATTGATCATCTTTGAATCCGTCCTGTTCCGAGGTATAACCCTGTCTGTATGAGCAAAGTTAGTAGGAGGGAGTCTTCAACTTTGTTGGATATGAAATATGTCAAGTTTTCTTTCTTACTAATTTTTTTATCATTGTTTGGAAAAGTGTTAAAAGCTTATTTAAATATCTTATTTTTATTATTCAAAATATGACCTTTAGTTTTACCACTTTAATTATAATATATTAGTTTATTATAATATGGCTTTTTTTGGCTTAGGCATTGTCTTACAGCCAGATACAAGAGGAATAAGACAGTATCCATCGTTATAATTTACCTAAATGCCCTATCAAAATAAAAGTGTACATCGATATTAGAAGAACATGGACACACTCTTCTAGCCTAGGGATCTACGAAGGCATTGAATAATATGGCTTTAGTTCCACATCTTTTAAATGCTCGAACTCAAATTGGCTGATTCATTATTGTCACCTTCTGAAAATTCACTTGTCTAAAAACAACATGTTTTTGGGAAACTATTTATCAACCCAGAACACTTCAGATTCCTTAACAAATCGTACCCGCCATTTGTATAGAAAGTTTAAGATGACACTTTAAACTTATTTATTGCTATGCGTGGAGGTTCTAAGAAGAAAGTAACCACCCTAGTTGACTTTCATACATACGTATTTCTTCCGTATATATAGGCACTCTAAACCAACTCGTCAGACACATCTCAAAATCGGCAAAGATCCGTACCAGCGTCAAGTGTGCGTCCAGCATATCCTAAATCTTCCAATTGTTATTTAAATTACAATCATCTACAGGGTGGTCAATCGCCAAACGGACCATAGTGACTCAATGGGAAATTCTAAATTGTTGAATTCCTGCTTCCCTAATTATTTTACACCAAGAGTCAAGAAAAACTATTTGTAGAGGACTGAAATATGCATCGAAAACAAATGTTAAAGTTGTTCTACGAATTAAACGTATTTCAAAATTTTGCAAAATTCAGGCCACCCGCGGTACAAGAATGTGCATGACATGTTGCGATTGGTCTTATTGATATTTGGCAATATTTGAATTGACAAAATTTTTATTTTGTGATTTATTGTTTAAAAAACAATATAGTTAATTAAAAAATGTATCCAGTTGAGAAAGTAGCGATAATAAAAATATTTGATTCAGGCAATAGTGGTGCGCGAATTGTCAGTATTTTATTTAGCGTAAAATAGAACAATTCCATGACAATGTCATTCAACAATTCAAAGGATTTTACAAAATTTTGAAAATACTGGGACAGTGATTTCTAATTGTACCTGTACAAACAATATTGCTGAAGTACCAAGAAATTTAGAAAATCAATATGAAATAAATGTATTAACAGCAGTTATAAAAAATCCAAGAATAAGTTCTCGTTCCATTGCAAACCAGTTCAATATTCATAATTTCTTAAAATTTTTGAAAAGGAATAAATTCCGTTCATATAAATTTCAATGTCATCAAGAACTAAGAGAATAAGCTGTTAAGCGACGAGCGGAATTTTGTTACGAGATTTTAGAGAGGGCTACTGCAGACAGACAATTTAAAAAAAACATTTTGTTTAGTGATTATATATAGGAATCAACTATAGGATATGGTCGACAAAAAAGTCTGAGGATATTATTGAAAGCCATACCCAATATCGTCGAATAATAAATGTCTGGTTAGGAATATTTAAACACAATATTATTGGACCATTTTTCTATGACGAAAATTTAAATTCAAAAAAGTTTTTAGACTTGCTACAAGAAGAGATTTTACCCATACTTGCAGAAATAGCTCCAGATGAAGAGGAAATTTGGTTTAAAAATAGATGGGTACCCTGTGCACAATAACTGGGAGGTTAAGGAATTCCTTGAAAACAGCTTTAACAATTGTTTGATTGGACCTGACTAATATTAAGTAGGCCCCGAGATCGGCAGATCTAGCTCCAAACGATTATTTTATCTGGGGGCATCTAAAATTAAAAATCTATTCTGACCAAAAATTAACAGAGACTGAATCATTAAAAATGCGAATTATTGAAGAGTGTGCAAAAATAAAGCAACGCGTTCTGTCTGTTTGACGAGATTTTTACAATTCAGTAGGATACTGCTTGGTACAAAATGGCTTATTGTTTTATCATTTGTTATGGTTTTATGTTTAGAAATTATGATAAATTATTTTTAGGATGGATCACAGTAAAACTATATTAAAATGTATAACCTGGAATTGAATTGGAGTGTATCATGATATCTGACGTTAAATAAAGATCTGGCAGTGATCGCACTATTGCTTGAATACAACATAGCGTTTTTTTCGTGAACTGAGTACATTTCATCAACTTTGGTTTTTAAACAATATAATTTATTGTTTACAAAGTACTATTTATTGTTCACTAGTAGTTAGTATTTGTGTAAATATTTGTGTAAAAAAGTATTTGTGAAAATTTGCTATTTATAATTTAATCATAAAAGAAAAATATTTACAAAATTTTGTAAAATCCTTTAAATTGTTGAATGACTTAGAATTGGTCTATCTTGTGTTAAATAAAGAACTGACAATTCGCGCACTATTGTCTGAATCAAATATTTTTATTATTGCTACTTTCTCCTTAACTGAATACATTTTTTAATTAACTATATTGTTTTTTAAACAATAAATCCCAAAATAAAAATGTTGGCAATTCATATATTGTCAATTATTAGAAATATCAATATGACCAAACGCAACATGTCATACACATGCACACAATAATTCTTAGAACAATTTTAACATTTGTTTTTAATACAGATTTCAGTCCTCTACATATAGTTTATGTTGACTTTTGATGTAAAATAATTAGGAAAGCAGGAATTCAACAATTTAGAATTTCCCATTGAGTTTCCTATGACCCGTTTGGCTATTCACCACCCGGTACATCACGTCTTCATCTACATACAGCAAGTTGTACACACAACAATCATGATGTTATCGATTCAATTTATGGATATTATTCCTTCCTTCAAATGCCTTTAATATACGTATATAACTGCAGAAACTAATAGACGTATATATCTTGCAAATGGAGCATGCTATGGATTAAAGAAACTTTTAACATCAAACATAGTCACAAAAAGAACGAAAATATTGATATACAGAACTTTTATTAAGCACGACCTTAGAAACGTGGACAATGACAGAAAACGGTAAACAAACCTTAGGCTGTTTGAACGTAATTTTTGCAAAGGGGCTTTAATTTTAAGCCATACCACCTTAACAGTAAACCTAGTATTGGTAGGTCTACCAAAATAAACAGGCTGCGGTGGCTAGGCCATTTAGAGAAAATGAACAAGATAGATCCGTCGAAACATATTTATAACCAAAGATCGGAAGGAGTGAGGAGAAAAGGCAGGCCCAGAGCACAACTTTAAGAACCAGAAGACCACTTACGAGTAAGAAATTACAAAAACCAAGGTGAAGGAATGGAATCTGATCCTAAGACAGAACAAGACCCACTTTGTGTTGTAGAGCCAATGATGATGAATATTGTATTTTATGTGTTTTTGATAAGTATGGAGCAATCACAGACTAGTAAAAGATAAAGTAGCAATAAAAATACGAAAAAAAAAAACAGTTGCAAACACAGATTACATCTATCTATATATTAAAGTTTTGTTTAATTAATAGTAAAAAAAGTTATATCTCTTACAAATATAAAACTATAATCGATGCAATAAATGGTCTATTTAGAAAGAATCTATTAAAAATAAATACTAATAAACTACTGCTCTTTTTTATTTAAGATGTCTTTAGAAAACTAATATTTAAATTTGAAACAATTTATTATCAAGAGTCAATTACTGTGTACTGCCGAATTAAAACAGTCTTGATATATAAATTTTTACGAAATCAAAAAGATGACCAAAATTCTTCTGGGAATACGAATTACTGGTTGCAAAAACACCAGTTGCGATCATTTTACGAATTTCATGATACATTGAATTTAGCATGCTTTTAAAAATTTAATTAATGAACATTATTATATTACATAGGTTTGTTTTAGCGAATATTTACTACATACATTAAATGTAATATCAACTGTGACTATCTTTATATAATATACCCGAGGATATGCAAGTGATTGTTGTATTTTCCTTTAAATATATTTTATACCAATTACGGCATTCCATTTCGTCAATACGTACGTGACATCTAGCGAGTAGTGACTAAACTTTGAAACACAGCTCTGAATTATAGTATAGTCATAGTTGCATAGGTGTCAGGACTAAAATATTTTTATAATGTAAATATATTATTTATCTATGGTGTAAAATAAAATTAAAAGTATAATAATGTATTACTTATTAAATTTTATTCGAAATATTTCTTTTTAAAAATTTGAGTTTTTTGTCAAATTCCAAGACTACTAATTCTGACACTAACTTTAGGGACATCTGGTTGGTGTTGCTCGGATTTCGAAAACCAAAATAGTGCTCTTGCAAAAAAGTAAATTATCAAAAACGGTCTCACCTCACCAACATTTCAGTTTTATAAAATTTAATTTTTGTCTTAAAAGAGGAAAATTCAAAATTTAGTATCTAATATTAAATGTCTTTTAATAGACTTTGGTATATTAGATACCAAAATTTGGTATCTAATATTAAATTTTTGTCATAATTGCTGTTACTCAAAATATCTTTTATTAAGCAACATATTTTATGTTGTAAGGCCAATCTATGGACAGAAAATAAGACACTGAAGTAAATCATCTTGGTTGTAATTATTAGAGATAATGTTTACATAAAGATTCTTCTTCTTCTCGTGCCACTCCTAGCGGAGATTGGAAATCATCATGGCCACTGCGACTTTGTTAGCAGCGCGCCTAAAAAGTTCAATCGAACTACACCCGAACCATTCCCGTAGATTACGAAGCCACGATATTTTTCTTTTTCATACACTTCTTTTGCCCTGCATGATGTTTCTTAAAAGTTCGTACTTTTCACCTCTCACAATGTGCCCCAAGTATTCCATCTTTCTAGTTTTTATCTCATTTAGAATTTCGCATCTTTTGTCTAAAGTTTGGAGTACTTGCGTCTTAGTGACGCGGTCCATCCATGATATTTTGAGAATGCGCCTATAGCACCACATCTCGAAAGCCTCGATGTTTTTTATGGTCAACTGTTTCAAACTGTGTCAAAGCCTCAACTCCATATAACAGGGTAGAAAAGACATAACACCGCAGCATTCGTATTCGTAACTTTATATTGATATCACGATTGCAAAAGAGTTTGCGCATTCTATTAAAGACTGATCTAGCGATTTCTATTCTACATCTAATCTCTTTTGTTTGATCAGTATCGTCTGTGATCCAAGCATCTAGATATTTATAACAGGGCACACGCTCAATCGTTGTATAGTCTATTACAAGATTAGCTCTGATGTTGTTTGATTTCGTGATTACCATAAATTTAGTTTTTTTCAAATTAATTTTCAAGCCGTAACTGTTACAGTATATATTGACTTTGAACGAGATGTTGTAGTTCTACTAGCGTTCCCGTTAGGAGAACTGTATCGTCAGCATACCTTATATTGTTGATCGTCTCACCATTTATTATCAGATCAAGATCTTCTTCCTCGAGTGCTTGTTCACAGATAGCTTCACTATACAGATTAAATAAAAGTGGCGATAAGATACATCCCTGCCGGACTCCTCGACGGATTTAAATTTCTTCTGTTAGTCTGTCCTCAACCTTGACATTTGCTGTTTGTTATATAAAGAAAACAAAGATTACTTTTGTTAAATATTTAATATAAATGAATATTACCTACAACTTTTTGTGTTAACACAAATGTTCTGGTATATTTATACATCAAAAAGCTTCATTTCTTATATAAATATTTTTTGTTCTGTAGTATCTTCCAACATTTTCATTTAAGAAGAACATGCAATAATCTAATTTAGAACGTTCAAAGTTTAAATTTTTCATAAATCCATTGAATCTTTCATTCCAGACATTTGGTGATTGTTTCAATCCATAAATCGCTTTGTTAAGTAAACAAACTTTATCTTTGTCTCCTTGATAGCCTCTACACAAAAGATTTATGTATCTATCCACTAATTCTTCAAAATTTAGTATCACCACTAAGCAAAACACTTCCTGCATTTTCAACTTTGTTACTATGAAGGGACCAGGTTTCACATCTTTATAATACTAACTTAATATAACATTTAACAATTATTTTATAAAAGTATGTAGTGATATTTCTGGATGTGAAAATTTTGCGAAATATCTCAATTACAGAAAGAATCTCCTCCTTAAAACTTTTAGAATGTTCTATCGATCTGTTTAATGACTGCACCATTCAACAAGAGTTACATGTAGTATAAATTCACTATAAAATAGGTTCAAAAAAACATGAAGTCTATTCCTAATAAATATTAATTTAATATATTTCTTAAACTCTATATACATTATTTATTTATACTACTATAGTATTCTTCTTCAAGGTCATAAAGATCAGCAGCCATATCATCCCTCAAAGACATTAATTTTTGGTCACATTCAGTTTGCTTAGATCTAAAAGATACAAAATATTAGTATTGGTTAAAAACTCTTACCCCGACTTTTTATTTTATAATGTATTTGGGAATAGTATCATATACATATAAAAAATAACATGATTTTGATATAAGCTATTTATTCAGCCTATAGTTACATGCAATATTAATGTAATATGATACAATAACAAATAATTAACTAAATATCAAAAACATGATGCATGCCTCCAGGAAGTCTGACCAATTACCATATATTCATCACAGATGTGCTAGATCAGTGGTTCTCAACTTTTTCACCACTGAGGACCATCTTTCAGAATTCTTGGCAGACCACTTAGATATTATTAGTAATATTTCCCAATAATAGGTAAAATGAGATGAATACTGAAATTTTACTAATGCATTTATTATTTACAAAATAAAAAAAGAAAATACATAGTGAAAGACAAAAGGAATATAAAAAACCAAATAAAAAGTCATATATAGCACCAAATTAAGATGTTAATGACTCCGTTGGTCTTGT
Source organism: Diabrotica balteata (assembly GCA_918026665.1). Classification (NCBI taxonomy): domain Eukaryota; kingdom Metazoa; phylum Arthropoda; class Insecta; order Coleoptera; family Chrysomelidae; genus Diabrotica; species Diabrotica balteata. The sequence continues at coordinate 23,175,030 of OU898282.1, forward strand.
TTCTCACTTGAAAGTTTCTCAATATTTGGCTCGAAAGAAGTTAATGCCAGTCTCATAGGAGCATTCAAATTTAGCAACCTATTTCTGTGTTTATTCTTGATGACATATAATGTTGAGAATGATGCCTCACAGAGATAAATGGAATGGAAAGGAGGAAGTTTCAAAGCTTTCAGTGGATTTTCATCAAGTAATCCTATCCAAAAATCTGCAAAATTTTCGCAGTGAGACTTTATCACTGTTAAATGATAAAGTCACAGATTATTTTTCCTCACATCTGTATCAACAGGGAAGTACTCAAAGTAATCTTGAATCGATTTAATGTAGGACTTAACCAGTGAATGTAAAACATCCTCATTTAAGCCTTCATTTTCAGAGATAAAATCTGAAAACAAGTTGAACATTTCAAACGATCCTTTTCCAGCTTCAGATTCCCATAGCAACAATTTTTTCTTAAATGAATAATTTTTTTTTCCAAAGGTCAAATGCGGTTTTAGATGGTCCCTGCAGGGCTAGATTCAATATGTTGAGCTGTTCAAAAATATCTTATAAAAAAGCTAACTGGGCCATAAATTCTCCATCACGCAGTGTTTCCGCTAAACCCGGCCCCTGGACAGCCACCAAACTTCGGTATGTAGGAGGATATTGTAATAGATGGATCCCATGTCCTCACATAACAAAGCAAACAATCTCGAACTAAGAGCATTACTTTTTATAAAGTTCACAGCCTTTACCACAGTAGTCAAAACCTTGTTTAGGTCGGGACTTAATCTTTTGGCAGCAAGCATTTCATGTTGAATAATAGCGTGCTAAAACAATATCACGGTTTCCTTCCTTCCCTACAAAACTTGGCAAGCCTGTTTTGTGACCTGTAATTGGCACGGCACCATCAGAGGAAAGTCCTACACAGTCTTTCCAAGAAAGATTTTTAAGTGTGAAATATCTGTCAATGGCTTTAAAAATATCCTTTCTGGTTGTGTTACCTTGCAACTCAATCGAGGTCAGGAACTCCTCAGATAATTTTTTGTTGTCTTTATCTATGAATTGTATATAAACAAGAAGAATAGTTTTATTGGTAATACCTGAAGATTTATCAAGTTCTACAGCAAAAATCTTTGTGGAATGAATTTTCTTTAGAAGTTGGGTTTCAACATCTGATGCCATATCTTCAATTCTCCTACTAACGGTTTCATTGGAAATAGGAATATTTTGCATTTGTTTAGCATATTTATCACCTAAAATTGCTTTAGTTGCATCTATGATACATGGTAAAACTAATTCCTCACCAACAGTAGAGGGTTTTTTGGTTTTTGCGATTCTAAGTGAAAGTTGATACGACGCCTTCAAAGTAGCTTTATCGTAAGTTGAATATGACTTTTAAGGATATTTTTTGACGATTTTAGTTCACAGTCTTATACTCCACTACCCAGTATCCTTTAGATATCTGGTATGTCCTTTAGAGCAGTGGCAACCTCATCCTTAGTAAACAATCGGGATAATTCTGAGAAAGAGTGTTCTCTTTAAGTGATTGAGTTCTTGCTATAAGTTATGTGGATTGTCTTGGGGCTCTTGACACTCTGACAATGTTGTTTTCAATTTATTTAGGTGTTATAGTTGGATTTTTTTTTGCTTGCGCTGTGACACCAGAGTTTTGGAAACTTTATCTTCTAACAGTATCTAGGTTATGGAGAAGGTTTTTAGCTATAGTAAAGATGTTTACTTTTCATTCCATCCTGGAGAATGTATTTTCTTCTAAATCCCCTGGGAATATGCTTTTAAGTGTGATAATTGAGGCGTTGAGCGCAAAAGTGGCCCAACCCACAAAATGTTTAAAATTGAGTTATATGCAGAAATGGCCTGTTAGTACAACAAATTTTATAATGAAAATGCGAACCAACCCTAATCATGCTACCCGTCGAGAGATGGCAGTGCAAACTACTTTTGCACTCTCCATATTGCAAGTCATTTTAAATGCAAAAACGGCCCAAACCTCATGGGCCGTTTTTGCATTAGCAGATTTGCAGTTTTGACATAAAGCTGATTGGGTACAGTCCGAATTTAAAAGTGTTAATTGTTGTGTTTATTACAATATTATGGGTGATACAATTAGGCAATACGACGAAACAAGTTCAGGTGAGTATCTACAAACATTTTTTTAATATTGTGAAATGTAGAATCAGCGCAAACGGTTGTTTAAATAATTTTAAGGTTAGGTTTTCGAAGAATAATTACTAATTAAATTAATATAGAAACTGCTTTTTGTATAAATAAATATAATAATCGTGATATATGTGAAAATGAATATCTAAACATTTTCCTAATAACATTTACACATTTGTTTTGGCTAATTGAATTAGTTCCAGTGCCATAACACAGTATCATTTACATACACATGTTGTGTATTCGGTTAATATTCAATCAAAAAGAATAGTAATCGTCTTTTAAAGTTATTACCTATGAGTATTACAAACATAACTAACGAAATGTTTATTCTTTAGATAGTGAACCTTTTCCGGTGTCAGAATCCGAGTATGAACCAAGTGAATATAGTATAGAGTCCAGGGAATCCCCTACTGACAGAGGTATGTACAACAACAATAATACTTTTGGCGTACTATTTATAAATATTTTACAGGGCGGATTAATAAGTACTTCTTGTCAATAATGGCTGAGCAATTCTTTTTCTTCAAATGCAAATCCACTAATGGATGTTAGCGATCATATTTTTCATTACCTCTTTGTTTCTTGCAATATGTATCAGATATTTTTTATGTCGTTAATCCCTGTCTATTGCCTTATGTTTCGGAGCGAGGACATTTTCTTGCATCCCATTCCACTCTTGCTTTCAATTTTACCCTCGATTTTAAGTTGGAGGAACTGGTATTTTTCATTTCGCATGATGTGACCTAGATGCGCCGTTCTCCTTTTCTTGATGGTTTCCAAAAATTTGGCGTTCTCGGTTGATTCAGCAATTGAAAATATAAAAAGTGATAAAATTATTCTGCATAGAAAAAAAACATATTTTTTTATTTCAGGAGAGGATGTGGCTTCTACTTCAAATTACGTACCATCGTTATTAGAAGAGGAAAATGGTATGCCAAAATCAAAAGGAAAGAAAAGGATCCGGAATGAATTACAATGGAAGAGAAATATTAGAAAAAGGAACAAGACTGCAGGCCAAGAATACATCAGTGTAAAGGGAAATATTGTGCCTGCGAAAACTTTTGTGGCTAAAGACTGTATGTGCTTAAAAAAATGCCATGCGAAGTTTTCGCAAGAGCGGCGTGAAGCACTATTTAAAAACTTTTATGCATTAGAGTCACACGATTTGCAAACTGCATTTATATATGGACAAATACGCGTTCAGGTCAAAGAACGATCATACAGCACGCAGAATATTAAAAAAAAAGAAAATGCAAAATACTATTTTTTATCGGATGAGCGTGGAAAAGAATGCCAGGTCTGCAAAGAGTTTTTTAAACTATCATTAGGGGTTTCTGATGGTCGAATAACAAGGGCTCTCGCAACAAAGAAAACAACTGGAACACCTCGAACTGATGGTCGCGGTAAAACATCATCAGCGAATAAGACTTCTGAAGTAAAAATTGAGGGAGTTAAAAATTTTATAAATAAATTTCCTGTTTACGACTCTCACTATTCGAGAGAAAAAAACCCAGCACGTAAATACCTATCTCCTGATCTAGACATAACAAAATTATTCAATTTATACAAGGCTGAGGTACCAAATAATAACGTTTCAATGTTTTTATTCCGTCGCATTTTCAATCAAGACTTCAATTTGAGCTTTCATCCTCCAATTTCAGACAGTTGTCGCAAATGTGATGCATTTAACGTTAAAATTAAAGCCGCTATAGCAAATAACGAAGAGTGTCACATTATTCAAGCAGAGCAAGAACTACATCAAAGAAAGGCAGAAGCTGCACGACAAGGTATGAATCAGGACGCAGCAGCAGCTGTTCTCGACAACGATCTGACAGTTATTTCATTTGACCTTATGAAAACTTTAGCAACACCAATTATTTCTACGGGAATTGCCTACTACAAAAGGCAGTTGTGGACGTTTTGTTTCGGAATTCATAACTTACAAACACATGTTGCCCACATGTACATGTGGAATGAAAGCATTGCTTCACGTGGATCCCAAGAAATTGGATCCTGCATTGCACATTACATAAAGAACTATGTTGGAACGAAAAAATTGATTATGTACAGTGATCAATGTGGAGGGCAGAACAGAAACTTTAAAATGGCTGCCCTTTGTACTTACATTGTTGCAAGCAACGAATTTACAGTAGAAAGTATAGATCATAAATTCTTAGTCTCTGGACATTCATATTTACCGAATGACCAAGATTTCGGACTTATTGAGAAGAACAAGAAGCACTATAAAAACATCTATGTTCCTAGTGACTGGATGCAAGTAGTGTCTGACACCCGAAAAAAGAATAAGTTCCATGTGGTCGCAATGAAATCCACAGATTTTTTTTCCACGCAAGGTTTGGAAAAGGCGTTAACGCATCGTAAAACAACTGAAAGAGGAGAAAAAGTAGAGTGGTTGCGCATACAGTGGCTACGCTACAGTAAGGAAAAACCTGGATTTTTTAAATTCAAATATTCCAACAACGAAGAGGTTTTTTTTTATGAAGCTAACATGACAAAACGGGACAAGAAAAACTTTTTGGAACTTGCCACATTTAATCAGCGATTATTTGCAGGACCAAGGCCGATACAAGTAGCAAAATACAAAGATTTGCTAGCGTTACTTGACTATATTCCTCCCGTTCATCACGAATTTTATAAACTACTGCTACACAGTGAACGTGCTGCAGAGGACCTGGACGCAATAGCAGATGATGACAATTAAAAAATATTGTAAATAAAGTTTATTTGCCTTAAATAAATTTAAATAATTGTATTTTCCTTTTTTTTCGTATCACAAGCCCTTATTGCTTTGATAAGTTATAACAAAACCATAAATGCAAAAGTGGCCCAAACCACAATCAAATCTATATTTTTTTAATTACATGCAAAAAAAGTAATATTACCATACCTAATATCATTTTACATACAAACATAAAAAAATAAATGATATAATTTAAGTTTTAGAAACATTAATTTGCATTCAAAAAAAGAGCAAAATTTCTTTTGCGATTTGCTCCGTGTTGAATATTTTGGGCTTGGGCCACTTTTGCGCTCAACGCCTCAATTATAAGTTTGTTTCTTAATTTTTTAAAGAATAAAGTAGACTTGTCTACATGTGGTTCACTTTGGCAAACATGAATATATTATGGCTAATAGTCTACAAACTTTAGGATTTCTTGGTAACTAAAACATGGTATCATCAGCTTACAGGATCTTAGGAGATTTATAGTTTATGCTTTTGTAATATATAAAGTCACTTACTATGGGAATAATGGATCTATTCAAATTTTGAAAATATTTTCTGGATTATATGCTTATGTAAATTCTACAGTTAAGTCTTACATATTCTTACCTAAAAACTTTTGAGTTGTGTGTAATGGCTTCATTGACAGAAGGAAAATCATTCAAAATCAGGTACTGTTTGATATCTGACACTAATTTCATAAGAGATTCCCCTGCTCTTACTATATTAGCAGCTCGTACGTGCATCTCATAAGTATCTTGCTCACACTGAGTCATCCTTGATAGTTGTGTATCATGTTCTCCTTTGGAGAGTTTAACAATCTCTAAAAAATATTAGTTTATTAATATATCTATGGCTTATAAAATATATAGATTAGATTAGTTCTACTTTTTATTAAAACGACTAAAAAATGTTGCTTCTGAAGTCTGGACATTCCAGACACCAGTAATATCTCCTATCTACCACACTAGATGTACAACAAAAAAAGGCTTTATTAACTAAAAATCTTGAAAGAGTGTAACCATCATTTACCGTACCTTCGAAGTTTTCGAGCATGCTTTTGACATCGTCCTTTAATCGAGTTCGGTAAGATTTTAACAGTGCTTCTTTACTTTGTGGAAGAGTTCTTGATACAGACATTTTTGAAAATACTTTTGTTTACACTTCACTCAAGTTTACTTTTTCACAAAAATGCTAAATCTTAGGTTAACAAGTTTTAGAAACATTCTTCTTTTATTTTTTGACAGAAAGTATAACATAACCTAAATTAACAACTCCGTTAATACTGTAAATAGAAAATGTAAATATTACATGGAATTTGGAATTTAATAGTGGTGATCTGGTGATTGTAAAAAGTATCTTAAATATATTGAATTATGGTAATATAACCAATAAGTTTCTTTATGTTAAAATGCTATTTATTAATATCTTTTTAGGCTGTTACATTACACACTGACTTAGGTAATTTAAAACTAGAGCTATTTTGTGAATCCTGCCCTAAAGCATGTGAGAACTTCCTAGCCCTCTGTGCAAGTGATTATTATACCGGTTGTTTATTTCATAGAAACATTAAAGGATTCATCGTTCAAACTGGAGATCCTACAGGTACAGGCAAAGGAGGAACATCCATCTGGGGCAAAAAATTTGAAGACGAATTTAAAGAACAATTAAAAGTAATACATTTTATTATAATCATATAGCTAGAGAGGTGTTTTATGAAATTTAGAATTTTTATACAAACAGTTGTTGTTGTTGTTGTTTGTTTGTGTTTAAATGACTGCATACACTAAATCCATTCGCCAATCTTACAATTTGAGGTGTAGTGTGTGTGTGTCTGTGTGTGTAGAGTAATTGTCTTGATACTTAGCGAAGTCGACGTCATTGTTTTTGCTAAGAGACGCTAATTGTATCCGAACGTCTGCGGTCCCTCCGGTGTGTACCGATCACACAAGGATAGAAATTATTTTCATTTATTAATTTTTTTTAATAAACGAAAATTTCCACCCAGGTGGGATTCGAACTCACGACCTTTAGGTTTAAAGGCAGGCGCTCTTATCACTGAGCCACAGAGGGGGTTAATATACAAACAGTATATACTTATATGATTCCAATTTAAAATTTGAGAATATGTAGTAGGTATAAAACGGAATCCTGTTTTATTCATGGCATACTTTAAATGCAAAAAAATGTTTAACTATTATTCTTTTTTTTTTTCAAAGAGTCAAATTAAGTCAAAAATTTGTATCTATTAAAAAAAAAAACAGTGTGATATGTCACTGAATATTTGCTCCTTATACTAAGTAGTTTTTAAATATAATTTAAACAAAGAGATATAATAATTTACAACAAAGATTTTAAACTATATACTGTGATGAGAATGATTCTTGTAAGTCAATTAAACATATATGTTTATACTATTAGCAAATTAATTAAATTAATTTTTAGCACAGTGAAAGAGGTACTATTTCTATGGCTAGTAATGGTCCTAATACAAACGGTAGTCAGTTCTTTATTAGTTATGCAGCCCAGCCTCATTTGGATTTGAAGTACACCATTTTTGGAAAGTATGTATAGAGTTCTGATAATGTATAGGTATTAATTAGTATATTATATGAATCAACTACATTTTAAGGAATATAACTATTTTATTGACATATTTTACACAGGAGATCTTTTATTTTCATTTGTTTTGGAAATGTTTTTAAAGTTTTTTTTATCATCTAGTTCATTTGCTCAGTTTGGGAATATTTGGATAAATTCATTGTCAGAAACACAACTAACACAATACAACACAAAAATTCCTACCTCTCACTATAGGACTTTTCATCAGCCACAATGTATTTCATATAGACATATTTGACAATGATATATAATAATATTATAACTGGTATTATGTACTGGTTTATACATTTATAAAGAAATATTTAAATAAATATTTTTTTATTAATAAAGAAATAACTTTCTTCTTCTTTTTTCCTTCTTGAATGTATGCTTTAAAGCCTGTTTCTTCTTCAATATTAGCCTTCTAAATTGTTTAAATTGTCGCACCATCTTTTTCTTGGTCTGCCAATACTTCTTCATCCATTTGGTGACCTAACTGTGCTATTTGTACTATCCTATCCTCTGCCATTCTAATAATGTGTTGGTTCCACTCCTGTTTCCGTTTTTTTCACCCATCTATTTATGTCTTCTATATTGCATGCTCTTCTTATGTTTTCGCTTCATACTCCTATCCAACAGACTTTTCCCTGATATTCGTTGGAGTATTTTCCCTCTGTTGTTTCTAGTAGTTGTCTTGTTTTAGATGTGTCAGATCTTGTCTATGCCATGTATGTTAATATAGGTCTAATTGCCACTTTATAGATTCTTGTTTTTGTGTCTGGGCTTAGGTGTTTATTCTTCCAGATTGTATCATTAAGAGATCCCACCATTTTACTTGCTTTTAAGCTTTGTTGTCATACTTCTTCTTCAACATCTCCGTGACTAGTTATATCTCTTCCCAGATATGTAAACCTTGCTTCATGCTTTATTATCTTTTTCATCAATTTCTATTTTACATCTTAGTGGGTATTTAGATGTTGTCATAGGTTTGGTTTTTTCTGCTGATATTATCATATTGTATTTATTGGCTGTTGTATTGAAGATGTGTCTTAATCTTTGGAGTTCGTCTTATGTCTCAGCGAATAGTGCGGCGTCATCTGCATAAAATAATATTTGGATTTCTTTGTTCCCCATTCTGTAGCAATGACCTTTACATACTACTTGTATTATTTTGTCCATTAGGCTTATCGAGTTACCCTGCCTGACTCCCCTTTGTACTGGTATACATTGTGTTAGTTTTCCATTTACTTTTGCCTGTATTTGATTATGGAAGTAGATGTTTTCAATGGTTTGTATAATATTAATTGGTATGTTTTTTTTATGTAGTAGGTGTAAGATGTCTTTGACTTGGATGCGATCGAAAGTGTCAGGTCTATAAAACACATATGCTGGTTTATTGTACTCAATGGCCCTTTCTATACAAATCCTTGTTGTTCATCTGCTAAAGTTGTCAGTTTATTGATTTTGTTGGTTAGGACTTTTGTGGTAAGCTTGAGTGCAGTGTTCAGCAGATTTATACCTCTATAATTGTTGGGGTCTTCTTTTTCTCCTTTCTTGAACATTGGTTTCATTATGCTGTTTCTCCATGCATTTGGTATCTTGCAGTGAAATATAGTTTTTGTATAAGTTTTGTCATTCTCTAGGGTTATACTTTCTCCTCCGTATTTTAGAAGCTTGTTGGTTATTATTGTCTGGTCCTGGTGACTTTCTATTTTTGAGTGAATTTATGGCTTTTCTACTTTCTTTTTTTTTTATTTCGTGTCTTAATTCAGGTACATTATTGGGTTGATTATTATTTTCCTTTACTTCAAACAGTTTCGTCAGGTATTTTTCCCATTCGTTTGCTGGTATGCCATTGTATTCCTTCTGCTTAAATTCAAATATGGTTGTATAAATTAATCAATACATTTGTCTTCTCTGTATTTATCCGATCACTATGGTACCGCTCGGGCTCGAGGAATGCATCCCGCTAAAGACACAAGAGTTTGAGTCGTTAAGAAGAACAGACGCAACCCGACAGTGAACCGATGCACTCATATTGAATTCGTTTTGTTCGTTGTTTTGTAAAGTAGTGTAAATCATGTTAATTAGCGGAAATTTCACCTAGTTTTACCTGAACCTATAAATTGTTATTGATTGTTCATTGCAACCATTTAAATGTTGATAATTATTTGCACCTATGAGTTAAAGTTCATTCATCTTGCCAGGTGCCGAAGGAAATGTAGTTGGTGTTAATTTGATTACTATCCATTCTCGTAATAGTTCATTGTTTGTTCAACACGCCACACCTTCAATTCTGCCATTTCTTTCCGTTGATTTCTTATGAATCTTCATATTTGTTTTTGTGGACCGTAGAAGTCGCTTTCCATTCTTTTTTAAACTGTTCCACTGTTCATTTTTTGTTCTTCTTACCAACTGATTTGTTTCATTTCGTATTCTTCTATAGGTGTCTCGGGATTCTAGGGTATTTGACGGTTTGTACTTCGTGTTGGACTCTCGTTTCTCTTTGCATTTCTCTTTTATTTCTTTTATGAACCATGGTGTATTATTGTTGTTTCTATAAAGAAATAACATCTATAATATAAAAATGTTCCTTGTATAAATATTTAAAATGTTCCTTGAAGTCTAAGGATGGTTTTTACGGCATGAAAAATTCGAATAATTTACGGGAAATCCCTAAAACAGCTCTCTTCTTTTCCCATATAAATATTTTCTAACTAAATGTAGAGTCAAGTTGAACTTTATTGCTATTCAATAAAGTTTATATTAAATTACAAGCACTCACTGTTGTCTAAACAATGTAGGTGTGTTCCTAACGTCGAAGATTCAATTTGCGCTTTATTGTAGCTGCAGAAAGTTCAAATTCAATCAAATGTATGTAGTGTGCGCGTTCGTGTGTGTGTGCGTGTTCGCGTTGGAGGATTTAATGCGTTTACACAAAAGTGATAATAACCCTATTATAATATTAATAGTAAATAATTAATTATCTCTATGTTTTGTCATTGAAGCACCCACTTTATAAATATTTGTCCCTTTAGATTATTTTTCAATCAGGTTTGAACCTTAAGTTCCCCTCTTAGTTTGAAGCCCTCTGGCAGACATCCCAGTCGAGGTTTTTAGTCAAATCTATTTGACAGAACAAAGTCTGTCGGGTCCACTAGTTGTTTATAAAGAAATAAAGGCTTTAGAAAATATATAAAATAATATATGTATTGTCTTTAAATGATTTAGAGCATGTATCACCCTTAAATATTCCATAACGACACCGCTTCGTTGTTCCTTTTCGTACATGTATCATATCAATTGTGGCACTTTATTTTTTTCAATTACTAGACTTATAGACATATAATACAAGATTGACTGATTGTTGCAATACCAGCCCGTTTCTCAGTGTGGCAAAGAAAGCTGACACAAAGCAGTCTCCACATGGGCCGGGTTTATCGTCCCGTTGACCTTGGTGACTCATTGGTCAGTAAGGTCACCTCTTCCATATTACTCGTATTATAAATGTCGATGGTTATTTATATTACTAACCTAACCTAACATGTTTGTTTACAAAAAGTCTGTTCGAAAAAATGGCTGACACTATTTTTGATGAAAAGTCTTAGTAATATCTCAAATAAATTTACTGTTGCTCACTTCTTTCAGTGACAAAAGAAGAACTACCATGAATAATGGGAATTTTTATTAATTAATACTAATTTAAAAATAACTAATGCAAAAATGAACTCTTGTTTTAATTGATCAGTTTTATTTTGTTAATAAACTGCATGTGAATATTTTTTTATTAAATATTGGCTGTGAGTATGTGTGCTTGGTTGTCTAGTAATTTCCAGACACTTCCAGTTGATTAAAATTTAACCAATGCAGCAAAAAATAATTACTAAATTTAATAGACAGTTGGGACTGGGATCAGCAAACCGAGTATATTAATTGTTTTTTTAGTATTAAGTTTAAGCATTTTTTTCAAAATTTTTGTTGCAAATTTGCAAGCAGGCTTATGCCATGTATAAGATCTTCACTTTGGTGTATGGCATGTTAAGAAGAAGAATAAGATTGATTCATGTAAGTTACTAATGGTGAAACATTGCCATATTCAAATATGCTGTCAATAATGAGGTGCACCTTCCTATTTACAATGCATGGTCATATGTTTACGACACTGTCAACTCAATGCAGCATACCATAGTATATCAAGATCATAATTATGGTTTTCCTTTTAGGGTAATCGATGGTCTTGAAACGTTAGATGAGTTAGAAAAGCTACCAGTAAATCCTAAAAACTACAAACCACTCACAGATGTCAGAATAAATAGTGTAACAATACATGCTAACCCTATAGCTGGTTGAGAAACCAATAGTTTAATTTTGAAAATATAATAAGTGTTTTTTAAATAAATTTTAATAAGATTTTTTGTGCATTTTGTATTTTTAATTCTATATAACTTATTAGAAGGGTCAGTGTTAAGTTTCATCACAAAGTCAAACCAGAATTGCGCAATTATTAAAAGAAATTGGCCAGAAAATCGAAAAATTGGATTATCGAGTCATCACCAAATACCCATAATTATAGGGTTAAGAGGAAAGTAGATTTGTCAACTCCTTCGTATGCGGCTATTAAAAAATGGAGTGCAAGGTTTAAACTTCGTCGGGAGAGATAGGTAAAATTTCTGCTTTTGAGCTTTCAAATTGTGATAACTTTTTTTTAAAGAGGTAGAGACTTAAACTTTTGTAACATCCTACGTTTATCCAGTAGATTATGTGAACCAAATTACAAAAAAACCTTTATTTAGTTCGCAGATTGAGGCTTAAATTGTTTCTACACCATTATCGACGGCATAGGTACATTTGCACATTGTACATTTTTTTAAGTAAATGTTATAAAAAACAATATATTTTGTATTTAAATGATAGTTTCATCATCATTTTGGCTTTACAACCCTGTGTGGGTCCTAGCCTCCCCAAGAATTCTCTTCCAGTCGTCCATATCCATCGCCTTCCTCCGCCAAGCACGTATTTCCATATTTCTCATATCTTGGTCTATGTTATCTAGGAATCTTGTTCTGGGTCTTGCTCTTTTTCTTTGACCAATATGTCTATCAAGGAGCGTTTTTCTAGCTGGGTCGGTTTGCTCCATCCGCATTACATGGCCTACCCACCTCAGACGTCCTATCTTAATGTGTTTTACGATATCTGGTTCCTGGTTTATTCTATAGAGTTCGAAGTTATATGATCTTCTCCAGACACCCTTTTCATTTACCGCTCCATAGATTCGCCTTAGTATTTTTCTTTCAAAACATCCTAACATGTTTTCATTGCGTTTTGTTAAAGTCAAGGTTTCTGAACCATATGTTAGGACTGGGCGTATTATTGTTTTGTAGAGTTTTACTGTTGTATTTCTTGATATAACTGTAAATTTAAAAAGGAGATTAATATCCTAGAGCCCAAAATAGCATCTATTAGCGGTGCAAATTCTGCGGTTTATCTCTGCGGTAGTGTCATTTTCAGTAATGACGAGCGTTCCCAGGTATACAAATTCGTTAACTGCTTCGATGACGTCGTTTTCTATAACAAGTGGCCGTAGTATTTGTGGTTGCGGATCTATTTTGATGTATTTGGTTTTATTAATGTTTATTATTAAACCCATTTTTGTAGCTGCTTCCTTTAGTGCTACATACGCCTCTCGTGCTGCGTTTTCCGTTCTCCCAACAATATTGATATCATCAGCATACGCTAGGATTTGCACAGATTTGTTATATATTGAACCGGTAGTTGTGATTTGTGACGTCATAAATGATAGTTTATTTGAATCAAAATACAAAAATTATTGTAAGTGTGGATTTTTGCTATACGTACATGTCTTTTTAGACAAAGAATGTTCATCACACAAGTAGAAAACACACTACACAGCTTTTTCTCGTTTTATGCTATTTTTCGGTTCGTTTTGACAACCATGGTAACTTTCGGTTACTGGAGTAGATCCATGACTACTTTGAGATGCTTCTGGGGGAGTAACTACAGCA